>JAKTUO010000017.1:0-288040 GCA_030556755.1 Nakazawaea anatomiae | reverse complement strand
TGTTGTTGTTGTTGTTGTTGTTGTTGTTGTTGTTGTTGTTGTTGTTGTTGTTGTTGTTGTTGTTGTTGTTGTTGTTGTTGTTGTTGTTGTTGTTGTTGTTGTTGTTGTTGTTGTTGTTGATGATGGTAATTAAAATTCAACGATGGAGATGATGCATCGCCTATTGCTTGCACAACTGACGGTGATGATGGTAATGCCGGTGAAGGCATTGAGGTATGCGGAAACAATGACGGCGGTACAAACCTGCTAGGAGATCTTCGTAGATTGCTTGTGTTTTGAACCTGGTGTCTCAAAGTACTCTGATCGAACGATTCAGGAGATGGCCGACCTTGGCTTCCAGAAGGAATATGACCTCTTTCATGGTTGGTGAATAACGACCCAATTGTACTATTGGGGGATGATAAATTCATCGACTGATCTACGTTAGACACGTCGCTTGGCTGTGATTGAGCATTTGGAAGGATGTCTCTGCTCAATGAAAATCCAAGATTGACCCTTTTTGGTTGACTGAAATTCATATTGGCGCTCAGGCTTCCGCGTTGCTCTGTTATTGAGCCGAGGAAAGGTGGCTGATAGTCATTGACCAGCTGCAGTTGTTGCTGCTGCGGAGAATGGGACAGTTGCAGATTCAGTTGTGGTATTGATTCAAGACTGATAGACGTCTGCTGTGACTTTCGCAGTGGATCGTGTGGTGGAGATCGATTCGTATTATAATCTTGGTGTGATTGAAGTTGTTGGGACTGAGAAAAGTTTGATGAAGGAGCAAACCTGGAGGGCGAGAATGATGGCCCGCTTTGACTACCCATCCCTCTCATCGGCCGCAATAAAGTCTGCTGGCTCCAAGAGGGTATCTGAGAGGCAAATGAAGGAAGCCTAGGCACTTGCTTCTCAACAGAAGATGTATCATTTCCAGGAGACAGCAAGATGGCGTTCAGTGATCCAGAGACGGAAGACCCCAGAGTTGTTGAACCATTGTGTCTCTGAGCCCCAGTACTACTTGTTATGCAGCTGTGGGACTCACGCCTTTGTAAATTTGATTGCTCTTCAGCGAAACCCGCTTGCTGCAGTAGCTGGGGAGATAGCTGGCTCGGTAGTATCACCGGCCCAATTTGATTAAATTGAGGCATAGGCGATTGCTCGCTAACTGAGGTGCCATTCAGAGGAGTCAGGGCAGCACTGTCTCTCTTATCGAGTGCAATAGCAGATGACTCTTTGGGTGAGCTGGAATCATTTTGGGTCAGCTGCGTCTCCTGAGTCAGGCCACCAATAGTTTGCCCCATCAACTGCTGCTGCTCCAGAATCTCCTGAGTGTTAACCATTCCCAACAAAGACGAACCGTTAGGTCGATTGTTATTCAAATTATCAATCATTGAAGTAGTGGCAGAAATAGCATCAGTCGGAGGTGGCTCTAAGGGTGGAGGCAATGGTTCAGAATCCCCTTCATCTTTGCCATTCAAATTGACAAACGCATTTATTGCAGAAGTTGCTTCTGCATCGGCACCGTGTGAATTTGAGGGGGAATTACTCGAGCGACCATTAACTTCATTCATAGGGGATACGGACACCATTTCCTCTCCCACTTCTCGCTGTATTTCTTGAACTAATTCTTCCATTCCATCTTCTATATCAGCATTGTTGTCTTCGTCACTATCGCTGTCGAGGGATATCACCTCTATAACATCAGGTGCAGTTGTGGAACTCTCTTTGGGAATTGCTGGTGTCAGATCTTCCAGTTTGCCGTGGAATGTTGCACCAGATGTATCAGCAGATGCTGGGTGTCCACTATTCTGCCCATGGTTGTTACCATTAATATCGTCTTCCTTTTTGACTTTCCAGTTTCCATTATGTTCAATTTCAATTGCTTCATCATCTTCTCCAGTATTTTGTATAACCTCATTCAAAAAGTCATCAATAGCCAACGTCTTTACAGTGACTGACTTTTGACAAATGGGACAACTCCATGTCGATGCCTGTTCTTGAAGTTGTAAAAACGATAATGCATCAAAACACTGTATGTGCCTGCAATACAACGACTTCGCAGGAAATTTCATTCGAGCGTACGTCAAAGGACATTTCAATGTGATCACCTCCTGCATTTCAAGTAAATCATCCTCCTCATCCTGCTCTCTTTGGAATTCTTTTAAAGTTGACAGCCTCAGAATATGGGGTTGTTTTACTATCTTTTCGAGTACATTCTCTGGTGATAGCATCTCAACTATGTAACAAAACATCAAGTAGTCAGTTTTCGCGAATGCATATACTAAATCTAATTTGTTAGGCGTAGGCGACATTTTCAAAAACTTGGTTAAGTCTGCAGGTCTTGCAGTTCCAGGCTTGTTTTTGATACCCTTGACATTGTCTTTGACCAAATTACCATTGAAATGAATTTCAAGTGGTTGGGGAAACTCGATGAGGGCTTCTTGTGAGGGTATGCCATTATATACCCCAGAAAGAAGTAATATGTGAAATTGGGGACCACTAGACAACAATGAAGACTCACTTTCATTCAAAACAAAGATTATTGAGCAGCTTCCACGTGTCTCTGGAGCCTTATGTGCTAGTATCGGTGTTCCATGGACTAATCTTTTGAGCCTATAAAACGGGCTCTCTTTAAAATATAACCACGGTCTCGCTGTTTCAGAGTGTGGCCTAGTCGTTAAGGAGGGTGCTATACCACTGGAAACTGGGGCTGTAGTGTTAGAATATTGATTATTGACGTCATATTGATGACTGTTTGTTTGAATTGAGACGTAGAGTAACTGGTAGTTTGGAAGAGGCTGATCGGCAGCAGCTTTCAACACCAACGTACGTACAGTGAGCAATCGCACCGCATCACTGGATCTCACACCATTGCTAAAGAACAGCTTTATTCTTTCCTGTATATCCAGCTTTCTTCCTGACAATGCCAATCCGATCGACCTTGCTATATCCTTAAGTTTAGCCACGGTTAGTTTGTCTATTCTTTGCTGAGTATCTAGCACATCTATGCTACTCATGGACGGCTGTGGCCGATTCATCACGCTTCTTGTAATCAGTAGGACAGAATGTTTTCGAACTAGTGAATATATAAAAGTTTAGACCTTTCGAATTTGTGATTGACTTCTGTCTATAAGTTTGGAGATTGGTACTACCTGCCGAGATCTTTTTCCATTGAACAAATATAATGGCAATCCCTTTGAGCGCTACTTGCAATGATCATGAAGCAATTACCCTGCTAAACCTGAAATCTAGTATTTCTTCGGGTTGTTCTGCTTTCTGAAACGTGATTCCTTCTGATCCTGTTTTATCATCGAGTCCTTTTACAAGGGAAGATTTTTTTTTGTTTGTTTTTTTGAGCTACAGTAATGCTACAGTAATCTGATATTTCAACTAAAACAATTTTTCGTAATCAAGGAAAGCTTACATATCAACACCAGGAGGACCGAACAAAATGACCTCAACTTCACTTTCAGCTTTAATTATACTACTACCGTAATCATCTTTGGAGGGCAAAGCAACAAGAGCATTTGCTTTTCTGAAGCTAGCTATACGGCTACTTCTTTGAAAGCCAGTATTCTTCGCTATTAACTTTGAATGATCATTTTGGTATACATAGACTCTTTGATATTCTGGTCTTGAATCAAGCTTTGTGTCCTGCTCCAACTTTGCTTTCAAGGTTGGTAATGATGGTAGTTTTGAGTAGTCTGATGATATCGCGTAACCGGAAAATAAGCGCAACGATGGAAGCACAAAAAGATAAAAACACACAGTAGCAGATGCTGGATTTCCGGGAAGGGCAAAAATAGTCTTCTTAATTGAAGTAGAGTCTTCAAATGTGGCAAACGTCGTTGGTTTACCAGGTTTCATCTTGACTCTTCCGAAATGAATAGTACCATTCAATTCTCTTTCAATGGTTGGCTTCAACAAATCTAGCTCACCCATTGAAACACCCCCAGTAGTGACCAAGTAATCGATCTTTTCCTTAGAAAAAGCGTCACGAATTGTTTCAGTAAGACTCGTTTTGTTGTCGGAAGCGATTTTTAAGTCAACCCCCTCAAAGCCACAGTTAAGAACAGCGTTTAATATTGTTGGCCTGTTTGAGTCATATATTTGCCCATAGTGTAAGACTGTTGAATCCAGTGAAGTGTTAACGAGTTCGTCTCCAGTGGAAAGAACACCAATCAAGGGCTTCTTATACACTTTGAGTTTGGAGATACCAATGCTTGATAAAATGCCAACTTCACCACCGCTAGAGGATATGATTGCTCCTTTTGTGAAAAGTAGCTCACCAACTTTGATATCGGATCCAATTTCTCTAACGTTGTCTTGCTCCTTGACATTTGCAGCTAAGATTCTCACTTCCTTCTCTTCATTTTCATCTTCTTTCTTCGAGACAAGCTCTGTCTCTTCGACCATGACCACCGCATCAGCCCCGAGTGGAATAGGCGCACCAGTCGTTACTCTTGAAATCTCACCAGATTTCAACTGGAGTTGCTGGTCAGATGGCGATGCATGAGAAATTGATACAACAGGGTAAATACCCGGCCCGTCACCAGATCTCACAGCATACCCATCGACAATACTAGCTCTAAATTGAGGAACATTTATTGGACTGATCACATCTTCGGCAAACACGTAGCCCAGAGGGTTGGTTTTCCTAATATCAATTTCAATTTCTTCTGGCCTTGGTGTGTGTTCCAAAATCAACTGAAGGGCATCAGCCATTGAAGTCATTGGATATGGTGAGCTTCTTGCCCTTTCAGTAACAGGACGACTCAAGTCATTTGAAATTAGCTTGTGTCTGGCAATTCCACATCCCACTTTAACGTCATTACCGTCTTTGTGATGATGGTGACTATGATGATGATGATGATGATGATGATGATGTCCATCTCGCTGTGCAGATTCCTGAACGTTCTGAGAGATAGATATATCCTCCACCGAATCACCATTTCCAGGAGGGGCGTTGTCCAATGTTCTTTCCATCTTGTTGTGAAGGGCCCTTGAACTTTTACTACCAATTTGGGACAATGCATGACCCAAGGTCGGAATGACAGCATCCAAATTCTCTAGAGCACCTTTTGGGGATCCTGGAAGCGTTATTATCAAAGAGTTGTTACGAGTTCCTGCTGCTGGTCTCGCCATCATTGCGAAAGGTGTAATTTTGAAAGATTCACTCAACATTCTGTGAACAATGCCCGGAGCTTCTCTGTGGAGAAGAGGTTTGACTGCCTCTGGGGTGAGATCATTATCCGTAAAGCCAGTACCACCCGAAGTAAGAATGAGATCGTAATCATGAGGCGACTCTGACCACTCAATAACTGTTTGCCTTATCTGGTCAATGTTATCCGGAACTGTAGTTGTTCTTTCAACGTGGTACTGCTTCTGCCCCAGGGTAGAGGAGTTATACTTCTTAAAGTAATCAACAATTGCTCCAGTGGTTATGTCCGTGATAGAGTCAGTTGAACACTTGTCGGACAGTATCAATATTCCAACGCTAAAATTCATTGAGCTCAAATGATACTTCTATCAGTTGGTGATTCAATAGTGCTTGCGGTTTTCATCTTGTGCGCATATCAATTGGAATTCCATGATTATGAAAACTGTTAGTTGTACACTACTGGCATCGCTTGGCAGGGTCCTGATCACGTGCTAAGTTGGGAAACACGACATTTGATACACTTTGCAAATTGTAGATCTCCATCAACATGTTCATTCGTTTGAGAAAGGTTAAGGCCTCGACCCTTCTTTCCGCTGTGGAAAAATAAATTCTTCCAGCGGATCGTCTCTTTGGAGTTTTTAAACAATCAAAAAGAAAAATATTATTTGGAAAAAAACAATAATACAGCATGTCAAGTTTTGGTTCAGTAGTCCTCAGTTGTGAAAGCTTACCAAAGCTTATTGAATGCTCTGGTCTCTAGTGATTTTGAACAGAAACAAATCACCTAGAACATAACGTGATGAGCTCCTAGAAGGTTTTTTAAGACTCTAGACCATGACAACTGATTGGGGACAGGAGTATAACTTCCTCACTCATAAACGTTCATAATTTGGTCTGGTTATCTTCGCCATGTAAGCTTTTCCACAATGCATTTGGGCTCGTTCATTCAGCTTATCTGTGTGAAACAAATATATCGATTTGCGAAGTGAAAAATATTCCCGCTAGTGCAAGTGATATAGTCAGAGACAATTTCGAGGAATACCTACGAGTTGCTTTCAATCACCACTCCAACACTCTTATATATGCATAAAAGGAAGATTAAGATGCCCTAAAAGTGGTCTGGTGGTCTGAGGGTTATCTAACGCTTTGTTGGAGGAATTTAAATAGGCTGTTTAAGTTCTCTCAGAAATAAGTTCGTGATCTCGTCGATTGAATTATTTATAAATTACTTTGGTCGTCATTCTCACGACTGCTAACATATGACTACTTGTCCATCGATTGATCATTCTTATCCTCATAGTTGCAAAACTTTTGTGTTGGGCTCATTTCCACCAAGTTCTCCGGGAGCTCGTGAAATCGTTCTGGGTTCTCATCATCAGTCTCACTCCCAATGGAGTCATCCACCTCGTCTTCCTCCGCATCCTCTGCGCTATCACTGGAGCCACTACTTTCAACGGGTTTGACCATATCAAGGAGGTTTGCACGATCTTCTGTCATAAACTTTACCAAACCCGTTGGTGGGGGCTTTCTCATTGCATCATTATTCCAACAGCTACTCTTACAGTATATCAAAATTATTGAGTTGGTAAACAATATGGGATCACCCGTTACAGCAACAATGTTTTCTTCCACTTCTTTGAATGAGGAAGTACTCAAATGAAATGTTTTTTTCAGATAGTTCACCTTTATCCATTGTTTTTCTCCATCAGCAGCTGGATCCCTATTCCTGGTTAGGTAATAAAAATTTGACTCATCAAAGATTGCCCCAATCAAAATATACAGTTCTTCTTTCTCTTCCATAATACTATTTATCTCTTCAGTTAAGTCAAATGACTCAAGGATTTGATTGATTCCAAGCCACTCTTCTCGAAGGGATTCTAACTTGTCCTGGAAGGATTGACAAAACAGCTCGAGATCTTTTGCGGCAGCAGTTAGTTTAGTAAGATCTTGGGAGAACTCGAGTTGTTCAAGCTCAACTTTCACCGAAAGATCTTCAATCTCGGAATGTAAAGCCTCCAAGGAAGTCTTCAGAGCATCTGCAACCTTTTGACCTCTAAAGGAAGTCAAATTTTGCCTTGCTTTCACAATCTTTTGTCTCTTGTTGTTCATATTTGTTTTTTGTGAGATAATGTCCTTGTACACATAACCATAACTTTTTGAATAGATTTCAGGGTAAAATACTTCAGGAATTGACATTCTTTGAGAAGAGTTAACTTGGTAGTTGTCTTCTGGGTTGAGAATTGGAATTGTTATCAAATCGCTAAATTGTGAAATATCTATAGCATCCGATCTTTCCATATTTTCGCCAATGATTATATTATGTAATGCCTGATACATATTGCTTCTTATTTGCTCAAATTCGATAGGGAAGCAAGATGCATTCTCAGAGTCTCCTGATTTGCTGAATTTGCAGTGAAATAAAGATTCAAACGAGCTATCTATCAAATCATTTGTTTTCCTCAATTCAGTAATATAAGCACTGTAAACTGACATAAAAAATTCATCTACATTTTCCACAT
The DNA here is from genome assembly GCA_030556755.1 of Nakazawaea anatomiae. Lineage (NCBI taxonomy): Eukaryota > Fungi > Ascomycota > Pichiomycetes > Alaninales > Pachysolenaceae > Nakazawaea > Nakazawaea anatomiae. Next base: position 280,381 of record JAKTUO010000017.1, on the reverse strand, counting down.
TTTGGAGATCTTCTTTTAAACCGTTTGAAAAGGATTCTATGAGACTTTTGATAGACGCGAATAATCTTTCCGAATCACCATCCAAAAATGCGACCAATTTTTGGGTTTCAAAGATAAATCTAGACAGAATATTAGGGGACAAAGTTGTGCTCTCTCCCTTGAACCAGTTTTTCGAGAAAGCATAGTCTTGGAAATCATGCTCTAAAATCAGGTTTCTAAAAGAAGTTGCTTCATGTAGAATGATCAACAAAGGAGCAAGATTAGCTTCCATAAGGCGGGGAACGGGTGATATCAAAACAGGAGGAATATACTGAGGCCGAAGATGTTTCAGGACATCATCAGCTATATCATAGTCTGAAAATTGTTCTAAATCAGAACTCGATGTCAAGTCGTGACTAACATACGAAGATATCGTCCTTCGCAACTCATCATCCATGTATCCGCCGATATTTTTGACACCATGGTCATAATGGCTCGGTCTCTGCGGTAAAGTTGGTGGATCAAACTGAGCTGACCCAACATTGCCTTGTCTTAAATAATGTGCGTGCTCTCTGTCATTCATGTTAAAGGAGCTGTTGTCCAGGTCTGTAATTCCACCCTTTTCGTTTCTCCATGTTTGAAAATCACTAACGGAGGAATCAGTTTGATCAATTTGCATCCTGATGTTTTCTGTGAGTTCGCTATAAGGCTCTTCTGGTTTCTCCGATTGAGGGTTTTGATCCAGAGGTACAGGACCATCATTAAACAAGAATGCCAATGCCTCTTCGACGTCGTTGTTAGACTGTGTCAACGCATCTTTAGCTTGTTCTTGATTGAACCCCATCTCCAAAAGTTGAGCGATATTTTCATCTGATATCATTGTGAATTGAGTTCAGCAGAATTGACCTGGGATCAATATATTATTTCTGCAACCACAGGGCCAAGTACCTTGTAGTTTCCTGTTACATCGTGATTAGTTTTTTTGCTATAAAAGCCAAACCTCACAATATTGATACACGACTATTAAGGTCTTCTACTAGTTCAAACACACAAATATTCAACAAAAGAAGATGAGATATGCCTCAGCAAAGTTTATAAGAAGACTACGCTGCTGATAAGCTTGAAACCAGTGACAATTTTGCAGATCCTGAAGAATAATATTTATATGATACAAATTGAAATCAATAATTAAAAACTGAGCTGCTCAGAAGACATCCGGAAGCCTTTCTATGACATAACCGTGACCACCTACACTCATCAAAGGCACACCAGGTACCTTTCTTATCCTTCTTTTCAAATCGGCATCATTCGTAGCAACAATATAACATTTATGTTGCATCACCCTATGTACCAAACAGTCATCGGCGTATGTACCCTTGTGTGTGCATTTCAACCTCTCCACCCTTGGATCCCTTGCCAACTTTAACGCAATACGATACTTTGGTCCCAATTTTTCCAATTCGGCCATTACACAATCGGTCACAATAGGAATGCACTTTGCATATAATGCATCCATCATACCCCTTACAAGATCAACCTTCTTCTGAATACTGAAATTTATGAAATTGGTATCAACCAAGACTTGGTATGGTGGCCTCAACGACGAGTTGAACTGGAAAAATAAGGCTGATGATACTTGAGGAACCGATTTAACCAACTCAGGATCGCTTTTCTCCACTTTCTTCGTCTCTTGGTTCTTCTTCATCCTTGGGTCTTTACTATTTATTGTTCTCTTCACGAGCCCGAATTTTCTTGTCTTTTTGGCCTTCCCCATTCTATTCGATATTAATTGCGATTTGTTTGTGTATTATACTTGAGATGAGATGTACGTATATATGAATCAGCTTAGAATTATTGAAATATAAAAATTTTTTTTTTTTTTACTTTCTTTTAACCCTTTTTACATGATTAAAAAAATATTGCATATATCCAAACTACTACATTACATTCTATCCACTGGTGTGAGACCCAATAACCTCATACCGTTATTAAGAACTTGTCTTGCAGATGAGTACAAGGCCAAACGTGCCCTTGCCAATTCTGGATCCTGACCAGCAACCCATAAAACATCATAACACGACGATACTTGGTGAGTCAATCTGAAAAGATACGTGACAACTGTAGAAGGTTCATGATTTTTCATAGCAGCTTTCAACACGTCTGGATACTGAGCAATTAATCTGATCAAAAGATCTGCTTGTGGCTCTTTTAACAACGAAAAATCAGCAGATTCTAATGTTTCGAGATCAACGTTGGCCTTTCTTTGGACAGAACTAAGACGTGAATGAGCATATTGTAAGTAAGGTCCGGTGTCTCCTTCAAAAGAAGTCATTCTTTCCCATTTAAACTCGTAATTATTGATACGCTTGGCTTGCATATCTTGAATCATGACTGCAGAAATTCCCACCAAGTCAGCAATCTTTTCAGGTTTCTCAATTTGGGCGTATTTTGCCTCATTCTTCTTCATGACTTCGTGCATTTTTCCCTTAGTCTCTTCCAAAATATCATCTAAGAAGACAACAGTTCCTTTTCTTGTTGACATACCCAAGACCATACCAAAATTGACGTGCACCAAGGTTTTGGCCCAATCGAAGTCCATTCTCTTCAATATCTCAAAGAATTGAGCTGTGTGTAAATCTTGTTGTGATGCAATAACATAAATCATCTTATCAAATTTGTATTTTCTATAACGATCCATTGCAGCTCCAACATCACGAGTCAAGTAAATTGAAGTACCATCTCTCTTTCTAACAAGAGCTTTACCCAACTTTTTGTTGAACTTTGTTAAATCGATCAACAATGCACCTTGATCCTCCTTAACCAAACTGTGCTTGTAGAAGAGATCGACAGCTTCTGCCATAATCTCGTGAGAAACCTGCGACTCACCAGAGTAGACATCATACACAATATTAAGACGAGCATAAGTATCAATATACTTTTCAATAGAGTATTCACGGAATCTTGACCAAATTTTTAAAGCATCTTTGTCACCATCTTCCATTTTTTTGAAAAAGATACGTGCTTTACCGTTGATGGTCTCTTCTTCTGATAAACCTTCAGCTTCAGCGGTGATGTCTTGGTTTATTTTAACATAAACCTCATATAAGTGGTTGATAGGATCACTCTTGAGTTTCTCTTCAGAACCATATTTTTCAAAACCAACGGCCAAGATACCGAATTGTTTACCCCAATCCCCTAAATAGTTCATTCTAATGACATCCCACCCAAGCTTTTCGTACAAATTGGAAATAAAACCTCCGATGATTGTACTTCTTAAATGACCAGCATGGAATGGTTTAGCAATGTTTGGGGATGAGAATTCAACGATGACTCTTTTTCCTTGTCCAAGTGGAGCTGATCCGTAATCCAGTTTTCTTTCAAGTACATCCTTTATCACCACATTGTACAAGAATTTTGGGGAGAAAAAAAACTGGAGGAACTTTCCAGCTGCTTTCACATCCAATAAGTAATTTCCCCTTGGAAACTTCTCTGCCCACTCCAGTGTAAGTGCATCAAGATCGGCACCTTTCAATCTCAATCTTGGGACAGGTATAATCAAGTCACCTTTGTCCAAGGTAGTAGTCCACTCCAACGAAGGAAAGATGATAGATTTCTCGACACCGGACAACTTGTGTAACTCCTCTGTGATGTAGTTTCTGTACAAATCCACAGTGTTAGACAAAGGATAGGATTCAGTGATATCAGGTGGAAGGGTGTTAATATCAAGCTCCTTTAATCGAGCACTTAAAAAATCCACTGAACCTGTCATGACGCTTCTGTACTGAGGTATTATTGGTGAGTTACGTTTGAATTTAAATCTCTCTATCAATGGGCAGAAATATCTGAATGTCGATGGTTGTTTGATGTTGGCAATACGAACCATCAAGTATTTCAGTGAAGAGGTCTTTCCAATTTTTCTCAACGGTCAACGCAAAATTTTTATTTTTCTCACACAAGCTGAAGTCGTGCATAATTTTTGATCACTACGACATACAGTAACTCATTATAACATTATATATAATCAATATTCAATTTTCATAAACAAGAGAAATTCATGTCTCTATACTGCATCATCAAAGTACTATCTATAAAACAAAAGTCTCAATATATCAAGCTCATACTTTCTTTCTTTTGAAGTAAAAACAAGATTTCACTTTGACCTTCTCAAAAATCTTTGGTAGAATCAGACTGTCTCCTTCCTTGCGACGTCTGAATCAGATTCCGAAGTCACAGCTTTAGTTTCAGCAATAGTCGACTCTGCTGCACTTGTTAATTTATGAGATTCTCTCATTGGTACCCAACCTGATGATTTCCAAGGCTTGATACCAGAACTGTAAAGCTCGTCAACGTCTTCCAAACGTAAACCTTTTGTCTCAGGAACACAGAAGTAAACGAAGAAAAATGAGAAGACCAAACAGCCCATGAAGACGTAACCATAGGCAAATTGAATGGCTGATGTGATAAATGGTGTGAAAAAAGCAATTAAAAAACCCCATAACCAGTTGGCAGCTTGGGCAATTGACATTGCCTTTCCCTTGATTCTTAATGGATAAATTTCCGAGACGACAACAAATGTGACAGGGGCCCATGAAGTGGCGAAGAAGAAGATAAAGAAACAAGCAAAGACAACCATACAGTTACCAGCACCTTTGGATGATGCTTCGTCCATTCCATTTGGATATAATCTGGTGACACCTACTGAGGAGAACACAACGTAGCAACATACCATGGCAATGGATCCAAATAATAAAACCTTTCTTCTACCGAAATGATCAACTGTCCACAAAGACACGAAAGTTGAAGCGAAATTAACAATACCCAAGACGATAGAAGTCACAAACGAATCATCCATTCCCACTGCTTGGAAAATAGTGGTACCGTAGTAAAAGAAATAGTTGTTACCTGTCAATTGCTGTAAAGATTGCATGAGAACACCGGTCATAACACGAAAGAAAATCTTTGGTTTACCGTTTATCAATTCCATCCAAGTTGCCTTTCCCAGTGAATCTTCCTTCGCCAAAGCAGCCTGGATCGTTTCAACCTCATTATGGATAGCGAGATCGTCGGCGCTGACTTTGTTCACCCTGGCCAATGACACTCTTGCTTCATCTAATCTTCCTTTCGAAATCAAAAAACGAGGGGATTCCGGCATAAAAGTCATACCAGTGATCATGAGAATAGCCCAGGCAAAACACAACCCCAAAGGAACTCTCCACTGAACTGAATTATCGTAATTTTTGGTTCCATAGGTTGTACAGTAACCTAAAAAGATACCGCCTGTGATCATCAATTGATAGCAAGACACCAATGTACCTCTGATGTGTTTTGGGGAAGTTTCTGAGATGAATAAAGGCGAAAGAACAGAAACACCTCCGACCCCTAAACCTGAAATTATTCTTCCGATAAAATACTGATACCACTTGTCAACCGAGGCTATTTGGATGACGATACCAACAATGTAGACCACCATAACGTACATCAAACCAGTTTTCCTACCATAAACATCCCCTAATTTACCAAGAAATACACCACCGAAAGCACACCCAATATTAAAGATACCAACTACTAGACCAGTTCTGACATCTGACATGTAGAAAGTTCCGTCTTCTCTAACTTGGCCAAACCTTGACAAAAAATCTGACATATTCACAAACCCAGAAATTGTACCGGTATCCCAACCGAAAACGAAACCACCAAAAGCTACTAACAAACATAGCGATGAAACTAAGATGTACTCTTTTGCTGGCTTCTTTGGAAGCTCCACAAAACCATCTTGATCTTGAGAAGTGTTGGATATTTCAGATTGAACGTTATCACTAGACATTTTGTAAAAGTGCAATAATGTTTCGAACAAATATCAACACTATACTTCGATGCGAAATAACATCCTTTTATATTAATCGCTTTTCAGCCAAGGCAGAACAACGGATTATTGCGCTACGCTGACGAATTAGATGCACATCAGACCAAGACTTTTCCCTGAATGATGATCATTTTGCATAAAAAGAAATCAAAACTTGTCGCGACAGTCAAACCGACCAAATTTTTTGATCACAAGAGGCTGTGAATCAAGACGAAAATTACTGTGACAGAGTCACGGCTGGAAAACAGGACGGTGGGGAAATTTTTTTTTCTTTTCGGCATAACATAGTAGTTTTTCCACACCATTCTGAGAAACCTTGGCATTCCAACTAATAGATTTGTGAGCAAGATCTAATGGGGTTTATCAGACCACTCAGAAACATCTCTTGGAGAATGTGGTTTATCCCAAGTTTACTGTAAAACGATGCCATATTAGTTTCAACAATGCTACGATAATCTTGACAAAAATATCTATATTTTTAAAAGCCCTATACTTATTTCATAATTCATTACTAGGAGTCATCGATGACAAAGAACAGCTCAAGCTTCAGAGAAATCATCATGATGTTCACGCTCTGGCTTTTGAACTGGGGTATCTCCACCGAAGTTGTTGTTGTAATTCTCCTCATCAGTAGGTGGAATCCATTTGGATGAGTTCCATGGCTTGAAGTCTGACTGGTACAAAAGATCAACATCTTCTAATCTCAAACCTTTAGTTTCATAAACAATGAAGTGCACATAGAAGAAAGCAAAGACCAAACAGCCCATGAAGACATAACCGTAGTAAAAGTGAATATCTTGAGTAATGAAAGGAGTAAAGAAACTGATCAAGAAACCCCACATCCAATTTGCACCTTGAGCAAGTGCCATAGCCTTTGACTTGATTCTTAATGGGTAAGTTTCAGAAACAACAACGAAAACACCAGGAGCCCAAGAAGTAGCGAAACAGAAAATATAGAAACTTGTGAAAACAATCATACAGTTACCAGCACCAGGGGAGGTTGGGGCATCATAACCATTTGGATATAATCTGGTAACACCGACGGAAGCGAAGACAACGAAACATGCAACTTGTCCAGCTGCACCCCATTTCAAAACTTGACGTCTACCCCATTGTTCCATAACAAAGATACCGACAAAAGTTGAGAAGAAATTGACAACACCAATAACAATAGAAGTTTCGAAAGAGTCATCCATACCAACAGCCTTGAAAACTGTGGTACCATAGTAGAAGAAGTAGTTATCACCAGTTAATTGTTGCAATGATTGTAAAACGACACCCATTTGAACTCTGTAAAAAATCTTTGGCTTACCTGTGAATAATTCACCCCAAGTGGCTTTACCAGCTGATCTTTCTTTTTCAATACCAGCTTCAAGCATATCAACTTCACCAGTAACTGAAGGGTGGTCGACTTCAATTCTGTTCACTCTAGCGATGGCCTTTTTAGCTTCCTCAAATCTACCACGTTCGATCAAGAAACGTGGGGATTCGGGCAAAAATGTCATACCAAAGATCATAAGAAGAGCCCAAGCAAAACTCAAACCTAATGGAACTCTCCATTGAACGGAGTTGTCATATCTCTTTGTACCAAATGTTGTACAGTAACCAAGGAAGATACCCAAGGTGATCATCAATTGGTAACAAGAAACCAAGGTACCTCTAATATACTTAGGAGAGATTTCGGAAATAAATAAAGGAGAGATGACAGAGACACCACCAACACCCAAACCTGAGATAATTCTTCCAATGAAGTATTGATACCATTTGTTGATCGAGGCAATTTGAATGACAATACCAACGATATAGATAACCATAACAGTAGTTAAACCGATCTTTCTACCGTAAACATCACCAACTTTAGATAAGATTATACCACCAATGGCACAACCAACGTTGAAGATAGAGACAATTAAACCTGTTCTGACATTTGTGAAGTATGAGGTACCATCGGAATGGTAAGAACCAAATCTGTTTCTGAAGTCTGACATGTTGACGAAACCAGAAATGGTACCAGTATCCCAACCGAAAACGAAACCACCGAAAGCAATCAAAAGACAAAGCAGAGCAACACCGAAGTATTCGGTTGCTGATTTTCTTGGCATTTCATGATATTGTTCGTGGGGTTGATCAAATTCGTTGTTCTGATCCAGAGAACTTTTTTGTGCCAAGTCAAAATCGTTGACCGGAGTCTGTTCACCTGTATCTGACATTATATGTAAGATGTGTATATTATTTTTAATTAAACTTGAATGTGTTAATATTATATGTAAATATAACTATGGTTTAAAAGATTGATTGAAGTTGGGGAATTGAAGTTGTATTTATATTTCCCTTTGGTGGAATGGGATTGAAAGGATTACTCAGACGACCTTCCCTAGCTATTGAGAGATTTTCCAGGTTGCTGCATGACTAAAGAATATTTTTCCGGGGCATCAAGGTTTTCGTTTTTTTTGTTTCTGTATTTGGAAAAGTCAGCCAATCGCCAGCCAAAGCGTGTTTTTTTTGCCGGCTGGTCACCCTACGACATGCAAGCAAAAATTTTTCCGTGGCGCACCTCCAATATTTCCCCGTGGGTAAATTTGAAAAGGGCAGATGATAGCGTGAGATATAATGAATTTCTCCAACTAAGCTAAGTCTAATAACTGAATGTTTGAGGTGCCACCAAGTTCTGGAAACTGACCCGGGCCATCTCTGAATTATTCTATAGAAGTTCAGCAGAGGAGTTTAGAGAGAGAGAAAATTGTTATTGAATGTAAGGGCAGCCTTTTGCAGATAGCTGGCCTTAGTAAACTAGCAAAAAAATAAACATATCAGAAAAAGAAATGAAGAGCAAAACAAAAATAAGGGCTGGGACGGTCTATTAATCCGAAGACGATCTTTCAAAACAAACACCCCGACCCAAATAGCATGAAAAAAGAAATTTTATAAACTCTCCAGTTCTTTGTTTTTGAATCAACATCAATCATACCAACCCGATTATTTTCTTCAAAATCTGCAACGGAAAGGCCGAAAAAGTTTTTCAATGCCGGCTCGAATTCACCTTATTATTTCTTTTCAGTAGTGAGATGCTCCACCTGATTGTACTAATTTCTATTTATCTCTACTTTCTTTTTTTAATCAGGGTTATTACTTTTGGAGATCTTACGTAACAACAAAGGCACCTACGGAAATTATCCGTAAACATTGAAGTTAACATCATCTGGTACACCTCCCCACATCATATTATTTCTATCTTTGAGACAGAAATTTTTGGATATCAATAGTCACCCTATACGATCAAATTATCGTATGTTTCATTTGAATTATGGCAAATTATTTCAATTCAAGGGGTGGTAGTTCAAATTAAAGGGAGAGGTGATTTTGCTGCCAAAGAAGCTTATTTGTAAGCTACTAACTAGCCTAGATTGTGCTGTCAAGGAAGTCTATTTTTGAGTTAGTGATCAAAATCAAAATCAGGCAGCAGGTCTAGGAAAATTGTGGGTAAATTTTACGGTTTTTTAAAAAAATTTACTCTTTTGAGTACAACGATCCTTCACTTTATCCAGATGCTACAACTCGACTGTAGTAAATAAACTTCATGATTAACTAAAATCACACGCTTTCTATCTGAGAATTGTGAATGCAGTCATAATTGCTCATTTACATCTGACCAGTAGTGTCAGATGAGAAGCTGTAATTTTTGGAACGACAGATGTTGAATTGACATTGCAAGTGTTATCAGATATTTTGAAAGAGAATTAAGGCTCATCAGTGTATTGAGTACATTATATCTCCAAAAACTGGTTATCGGTATACGAAGTACAAACATCATAGCTCAAAATATTGGTCTTAAAGGATTTACAATGTTTCCACTAAGTCTAAAAAAACACAAGGGTAGTTGCGTCCAAATACAGTATAAATGCCATTTACTGACAAGAATCCTAGAAAAAGGGCTGAACACGTCCTCAAATTTCGGAAGTGGTGCGTAACAGTAGCTAAAGACGATAAAGGAGAGTTAAGTAACTAGTTTTCAAGTTCTTGTGAAAATATTAGAGAAGTTCATAGATGGATTGTTTCTGTTAAGAAATACAATTTTCGATTTCTCCATCTCAGAAATCACGAGGAAATGTGTCTCACTAGTAGGAACTTCAAGGTCATGGTTAACACTAAAAGAGCCATTTAAAGGGAATGTTTAGAGATACACATTGATGTGCTTCTATCGTTACTTCTCCTACAAATGTGGTACAGCCGCTGCATCCAATGCATTTTCCAATTCATCTTGGTGTGTCAATTGTCTGGCTATAAAATATAACTGCGCTATACTCCAATAAATTATTTAAAATTTTTGTATTGATATCACGTGAATTTCACGTGAAGTCGAATTTTTACTCTTGAATTTTTTTCTTCTGTTGAGTGTGGTAAAAAAAGTGAAAAGTAAACACCTTCATTATCTTCATCTCACCAATAAACGTTCATCTACATAGTTTAGCTTGCAATTCTCGAGAAGTCACTGAAAACTACGAGACTGAAAAAAGTTTAGATTTTCTCGTTGTGGGGCTTGTTTTTGATAACTATCAAAGTAACATTGAAAACGGGGTGAACAACAATGTCCTATACTGATGAACTTGATGCCTTCGCGTCAAAATTGTCAGATGAGTCTTTGAATTACGGTGAAAAGGCCTCCGTGGTTTCTGAGCTATGTGATATGATTGAGGCTTTCAATGGCACCCAAGAATATGAATATTTTTTAAAAGTGTTGATACCAGTGTTTCTCAAGCAGCTCAGTGATGTTCCTATTACATTTGTTTCAAGTTCTCACGAGCACAAATTGAGAAATTTGGTGCTTGAGATAATTCACAGATCTGCAATGAACGAGATTTTCCAGCCATATGCTAAAAGTGTGCTTGAGTCATTGATGCAATTGCTACCCATGGAGAACGAAGACAATGGTGTCTTGTGCATGAAGATAATTACTTCATTGCATAAGGCTTACAAGCTGGACTTGGAGGATCATGTGCTGTCTTTCACAGAAATAATAACAACTGTATATAAGAACATGCCTGAGGTAGTCAGTCAAACATTTGACAAGTCAATCATACAAGACTCTCCTGCATCAAATTCACCTTCCTTATCACAAACACTTGGCCAATCTCCCAGACCTTTATCCCCATCAATAGGTGGAGCTGATGAGTCTCAAACCAAAATACTCGCAAAAGCTTTATCCTCATTCAAATTATTGTCAGAATGCCCAATCACAATGGTGTCGTTGTACTCTTCGTATAAACTGCAGGTTCCCATCTCATTACCCACGTTTATTCCACATGTTGTAGATCTTTTGAGTCTTGAAGTTCAAGCTCAGAAAGAGGCTAGGGAGGCAGCAGAACAGAAGGGAAAGCGATTGATTTCTGTTGCACCTACCATAAAAAACAGAGCAGCATTTGGTGATTTCATTTTGGGCCAGGTTAAGGCTGCCTCATTTATAGCATATGTGTTCATTAGAGGTTACGCAGCAAATTATTTAAAGGACTACGATCAAAAAATACCAGATTTAATAATTAGGCTTCTACAAGACTGTCCAAGTGAATTGTCAGCTGCCAGGAAAGAGTTATTACATGCTACCCGACACATTCTATCCACAAACTTCAGAACTCAGTTCATCCCAAAGATTGACATGTTGTTTGATGACGAGGTGTTGATTGGTGATGGTTTGACAGTTCACGAAACATTGAGACCGTTAGCTTATTCCACTGTCGCTGATTTTATTCATAATGTGAGAGCAGAACTAAATCCTCAACAAATTTGGAAAACTGTTGAGATTTACTGTAGAAATCTTCAGGACAATACCTTAGCGTTGACTGTACAGATCATGAGTGCGAAGCTATTGTTGAACTTGGTTGAAAAAATCATGAAGCTTCAATCAAAGGCAGACTCCAGACAGCTATTCATGCTTATAATTGATGCATACGCCAAAAGATTTGCCAGTTTAAACCGTCAATACGAAACGATAATGTATCATCATCATGAATATGAGAAAAAGAAAGCAGCTCATGAAACACAACGTAATGAAATACTCAAAGAAAGAACTGTTATTCATCTGAAGGAGGACGAGAATATCAAAATGCTGGCTTTTGAAGAGAACACCGATACCAAGTCAGATGAATCCAAGAGCGATGTGAAACTGGAAGGAAAATCTAATGACACAGATGTTGATATGAATGAAGTGGTTGAGGGTAACAATGCGCCAACTCTGCACACGGATGTCTCGACCAGCCAAGCGTCGAAATTTGAATTAAGCTTATTTGATATCGAAAAGCATTCACCTATACTTATTTCTCCAGTTTCCACCTCAGATCCACTTAAAGATGCTCGTTACTTGTTCAGAACGTTGATGACCTTTTTGAAATCGGTCATTTTTGGTTTAAAGAATTGTAATCCCCTACCTCCAACCCAAGAGCTGAATGCTCAAGCTTGGACTTCTTCTGCAAGAATATTTTCAAACGAGGAGTTGAACATTTTAAGACAATTATACCGCGAAGGGGTCTCCGGATTGAGATTTTTCAAATCTTCTGACGCTATTGTTGGTCCTCATTTAGCCAAGTTTTCTTTTGATATGACAGGCCCTAATTTACCGATAACATCCTCGAAAGAGGAAAAAGATTTAATGGAAATATTTGCCACAATGTTCATCAATATCGATTCAGCTTCATTCAATGAAATTGTTCAGACAGAAATGTCATTTTTGTATGCATCCATGTTAGATAACGCTGCCTTGCTTCACATACCACAGTTTTTCTTGGCAAGTGATGCAACAACTTCCAATTTTTCTGGAATATTAATCAGTTTCTTGAAAACTAAGTTGCCTGAACTTGGGGAAGTCGATATTGTTAAATCAAGCATACTCATTAGATTGTTCAAGCTATGTTTCATGTCTGTGAATTTGTTTCCCTCGGTGAATGAAAGCGTCATAGTTCCTCATTTAAATGGACTTATTTTGGAGTCATTGAAATTGATTACAACCGCTAAAGAACCATTAGACTACTTTTATTTGATTAGAACTTTATTCAGAAGTATTGCAGGAGGAAGATTTGAAAATCTATATAAGGAGATTATGCCGTTGCTACAAATATTTCTTGAATCACTAAATAGAATGATCAGAACTGCTAGAAGGCCCCATGAAAGGGATATATACGTTGAATTGTGTCTTACTGTTCCAGTAAGATTGTTTGTTCTTGTTCCACATTTGAGCTATTTAATGAGGCCGTTAGTCTTTGCTTTGAATGGATCTCAAGAGCTAGTTACACAGGGTTTGCGAACCCTAGAGCTTTGCGTGGACAACTTTACCGCTGAATACTTTGATCCTATCATCGAGCCAGTGATTGAAGAGGTTATGCAGGCTTTATGGAAGCACTTGAAACCTTCTCCCTATTTTCATCAACATTCTCATACCACCTTCCGTATTTTAGGGAAACTAGGAGGCAGAAACAGAAAGTTTTTGAAGCCACCATCCAATTTGGAATCCGAATCAGCTCTATCACAAGAGATTAATGCACTTTTCAGTATTGAGGGTATTGCTGATGAAGTCCCTGTTTCTATCACACCTGGTGTGAATTCAGCATTCTCGTTATTAGTTGACTTGCGGCCTAAAACCCATTACAGAGTAAACGCTTTCAAGTATTTGAAAACAATATTGCAACTTTTTATCGATGCTTCTCCAGTTTCCGAAACTTTTCTCCAATCAGTGGATGAGTGTGTCAATTTTATTTGTCAAGATATGACTTCAGAAAATTCTAATATGGCCCTTCAGTCGCATCCTTTGAAGAATCCTCAAAAGTTGGATAAACAGCAGGAACTTGTTGAGAAATTGATAGGTGCGATGTTCTATGCCGTATCAATTGACGAGGTTTCTGCTGAGGCTCAGGAGTTTAATGCTCATTTGTGTGAGCATATCACGATATTAGCCCTTGGATCCTCAGTCGTTGAAAAAAGAAAAGAAGAGAGACCATTTTCAGTGAACCACGCTGAAGGGTCTGTCTATATCGGGGAGAAAGCTTTGTTAAATGGGATATCATATGCATTGAGTTTCTATATCACTGATGTGAAAAAAGAGGGAATAGAAGCTGTCAAAACAATTTTCAAGACAAGCGTTATATTGTTCGGCTCAATTGAAAAAGCTTTGAAATTTCCTTTCTTGAGGCAAATGTTTGATAATTTCATTCATCAATGTTATGAAGAAGCATATTACATCAAACTTGGTGGTTGCATTGGGCTTAAGACTATGTTGAATGATTTGAACATACCCATCACATGGTTTGCTCAACAGCAGTCGGAATTCTGTCATGCAATGTTCTTCATTCTAAGAGATACCCCACCAGATGTGCCTTCCTGCGTTCGCGATTTGGCAAAGGAGTTGATTTTGAAGATTTTGAGAGAATGCAACCGAGAGGTGTCACAAGCTGAAGCTTTCCAAAGTCCATTTCAAGTGGTTGTTAGCTCGTTGGTGGCAGATTTGGCAAACGCTAATGAGATTGTTAGGCAGACTGCGCAGGAAGCTTTAAAGACTCTCTCAGATACAACCAGAATTCCTGTTGCTGTTCTTATGAAAAGCTCAAAAGAACTTCTTTTGGCTCCTATTTTTGGGAAACCTCTTCGTGCTTTACCATTTCCGATGCAAATTGGAAACATTGATGCTATCACCTTCTGTTTGAGCTTAGACAATACCTTTTTGGGTTTCAATGAAGAATTAAAGAGGTTACTTTCAGAAGCGTTGGCTCTTGTTGATGCAGATGATGAGTCTTTGATCAATGCCAATAGAATCTTTGAACACAGAACATCTGAGCAGTTAGTAAAGCTTCGAGTGGTTTGCATAGAACTTCTATCTTTAGCTTTGACCAAAGCGGAGTTTGCTGAGTATCAACAAGGTACTATCAGAATTCGTGTTTTAGCCGTATTTTTCAAAACATTATGTGCTAAGTCCACAGAAGTTATAAATGCTTCCCATAAGGGTCTCGCCGCCGTCCTAGCTCAAAACTCCAAATTGCCTAAAGAACTTCTTCAAAGCGGTTTAAGACCTATGTTGATGAATCTTTCTGATCACAAGAAGCTTACGGTTCAAGGTCTAGAAGCGCTTTCACGCCTATTGGAATTGCTCATTTCGTACTTTAAAGTAGAGATTGGGCGCAAATTACTTGATCATCTCATGGCTTGGGCCACTCCAACAACGTTGCATCAAATATCAATTCAAGAACTTGATAATAATCCAACTATAAAAGTCATGGTTGCCATTTTGAATATCTTTCACCGCTTGCCTCCGAAGGCATACACTTTTATGGAGGAGTTGATGAAAACTTTAGATTATCTTGAAACAAACTTGAGCCGCCGTCAAAGTTCTCCATTTCGTGCCCCTATTGGAAAGTTTTTGAATCGGTTTTCGCTGGAGAGTCTTCTGTATTTCATATCCAAATTCGGCACAAGATCTGATGGATCGATGTTTGCATATTTTGTACAGTTAAAAGAATGTGAAAATCTAAGGAATGCTGCCAAGGAAAATATTGCCACATTATATGCAACAATTGCCTCAGAAACAGATGAGAAAGCCAAATGTGTCAGATTTGTTAATTTTATTGACTTATTTGCAGCTATAAATTCCCATGATGAGCAGTGGTTTCTGAGTGAAAAGGAGAGGCTTTTAAGCATTCCTTCCCTCTTGCCCGATATTTTGAGAATTGAACGTTCGTTGCCCTTGACTTCTTCAATTCATTTCTTGGTGTCACAAGGGGTTGAGAAGCTTCAAGTGAATTTTGTAAAGTTTTTTGAGCTGCATCCAACAGAAGCTGAAGAGGTTATTAGATTGCTTAATCGTCTTTGCTCTCTAAATGTTTCGATATCTGCAGCAGTCGAAGATTTCATCCTTATGAAAATTGTCAAGTCCACAGACTTATCACTCCGCCAGCATTACTTGACCCGTGCCATAAAGATTGGAACATCTGAGGATTGTCCTTTGAGAACGAGTGTTTATGTTTTCAAACATATTGTTAACCCAATTTTCATAGCTGAAGTTTACAAGCATGGATCAATTGATTCTTTCACCGAAGGGCCCGATTTGGAATGGTTAAATTTAATTCATAAAAATATCTGGTTGTCGAAAGCTTCAATAATAACCGATCATAAAGCAGGCAAAGTGGATACTTATAGACTACAGTTACTTCAGTTAACTGCTATCTTCATAAAATATTCGCCAAATTTGCTTCTTGATCTCAGAAAGGATATCATCAAGTTCAGTTGGAACTACATTAAATTAGAAGATGCGATTACCAAACAGGTAGCTTACACAGTAACGGCATATTTTATTGCCGCCTATGAGACACCGGCAAAACTCGTGACGCAAGTCTTTGTTGCATTGTTACGAACTCACCAGCTTGACACTCGAGTGTTGGTAAGGCAAGCACTTGACCTTTTGGCACCAGTGATGCCTTCGAGAAATCAACAAACAGGATCGTCAATGGGTTGGCTCAAGTGGCCTAGGCGTGTTCTCTCTGAGGATGGTTTCAATGTGACTCAAGTTTTGAACGTATATCAATTTATTGTTTCACATTCAGAATTCTTCTTCGTCGCTCGAGACCACTTCATACCGAACATCATTTCGGCTATGGGAAAACTCACCATGCTTTCAAATCCTGCGCTAGAAAATCAGACTCTTGCTATCGACCTTGCAGAGTTAGTCTTGAGTTGGGAAAAGAAAGCCAAATCATTGAAGTTAGACTCGGGTAACATTGACAAGTCTAGTCCCGTCCCTGAGAATATGCAAGTGTCACCTACCGACTCCACTGACATTAGGACTCCAACTTCTTATGAAATTCCCTTCACCCAAAGAGAGGCCTGCATAACCTTTTTGATTAGATACATTTGTATTAATCCACAACGAGCATCCGATAGCGAACTTGGACAACGTGCATTGAGTATACTTCAAGAGCTTCTCGGTCCAAACTTTTGGCCTGAGGTGACTGTAAAATTGGCTTTCTTTGAGAGATTTTTAGTCGCCACGGATCTCAGTACCGGAAATTTGTTGGGTTATTGTCTCAACGCACTTGAGGTGTTGAGTGTTGCCTTGCAGTGGAAATCAGATGAGTGGATCTTGTCGAATCTCTCCTATCTTGAGAAACTCTTGGAAAAATGTTTGAGGTCCGAAAATCCTGATATTCAAGAAGTTCTTCAAAGAGTTCTCTCTGTAGTTTTACGTGTGATAATATCGAACAGTGAATCTGAAGAGGAAGAAAAGCCAGAGGCTGTTAAAACTTTTTTGTCATTGCTTGTCTCTATCATTTCAGATGACCTAAGCAATACAACATCTGTTGCTGCAGGGGTTACTTTGTGTTGGACACTAGCGCAATATTGTCCAGAAGTATTGGATCCCTTGTTACCCAACATCATGAGAACTTTTGGAAGGCTATGTAAGGATCATATTTCTATTAGTCATTCATCACTGGCTCATGATGGGAACTCATCTTCTTCGGATTTTGAAGCCAAAATGACTACGAAGCTTTTGGAAAAGATTTTGAATTTAGCATCAATGAGAATTGCTCAGCTCGGTGACCAACGCCGTGTCTTCCTTACACTAATTGCCCAGTTAATAGAGCGATCTCTTGATAAGGAGATACTCCAGAAGATCATCAACGTTGTGAGAGGATGGGTATTCTCTAAAAACAGTCCATATCCTGCAGTGAAGGAAAAAGCGGCTATTTTAACAAAAATGATGGTTTTTGAAATAAGAGGTGAACCCACATTATCCAAAGAGTTTTATCAAATTATCATTGACATATTCAAAGATGAGTCATTAGCTTGCACCGAGTTGACCATTAGAATGGAGCAACCCTTCTTGGTTGGAACCCGTTTATCGGACGTTCAAATTAGACAGGATTTGGTTGGATTATTAAACAATAGTTTAGAGAGAGATATCAGCAAAAGGTTATTTTATATCGTCAGGGAACAGAACTGGGAGTTTTTAGGAGACTATCCATGGTTGAACCAGGCTTTGCAGCTCCTCTATGGTGCTTTTGATATGAATCATCAAATGAAGCTTCACTCGGAGGAAAATACCTTTGCTCCGTTATTAAATATCGATGAGGGATTGTTTGACAAAGCCAGCCTGTCTCTGAAAACTGACGATGAGAAGAAGGACCCCCAGAAAGATTCTGAGGGAGATGTAAATATGGCGGCCCCAGAAATCACTAATGTCACTGAGCAGACTTCCGGAAATGAGGAACAGAAAATTCACCAACAGAAATTAGTTCTTATTGATAGACACAGCGAATTTCTTGCTTCTGTCAGATCGATTTGTACATATGATTTGCTTCATCCCTTATCGGACCTTTTATATCAAAGCGCCGAAACCATTCATGCTGCATGGATTAATGTTTTTCCAGTGAGTTTTAAAGCAATATCTCGTCATGATCAAATGGACTTCAGACGATGCCTAATACAGCTTTTGAGCAAGGAGTATCACATACGTCAACAGGATACCCGCCCTAATGTTGTCATATCTTTGTTAGAGGGAATATCCAAATGCCCAGATATAACACTACCACCTCATTTGATAAAATATTTAGGAATTAACTTCGATGGATGGTACTCTGCTATCAAAATTTTGGAAGGCTTAGATACGAACCCTATCATAGATAATGATAAGGTGAGGGAAATCAATCAAGACGCACTCTTGGAAATGTATGCAAACCTACAAGAAGATGACATGTTCTATGGATTGTGGAGAAGGCGCGCAAAGTATAATGAAACAAACGCGGCTTTGTTGTATGAGCAAATTGGCGTTTGGGAAAAAGCCTCTCAGCTCTATGAAGCTGCTCAAATAAAGGCTCGTAGTGGGACATTACCATTCAGTGAATCGGAGTACTCTTTATGGGAGGACAATTGGATTATGTGTGCAGAGAAGCTTCAGCAATGGGAAATTTTAACGGAACTTGCAAAGCATGAAGGTTTTACTGATCTCTTGTTGGAATGTGGTTGGAGAGTTGCCGATTGGACGAATGACAAAGATGCCCTTGAACATTCAGTTAAAACTGTCATGGATGTGCCTACTCCTCGTAGACAAGTATTCCAGACATTTTTATGCTTACAAGGATTTGCACAACAAAAAGATTCATTGCAGGAAGTATCTAGATATTGTGATGAGGGCATCCAACTTGCATTACGCAAGTGGTTTTCGTTACCAGAGAAATTTACGAATGCTCACATCAGTTTGCTTCACACCTTTCAGCAGTACGTTGAGTTCATGGAAGCCAGTCAAGTATATGGAAGCCTCATTTCTACGACTGCTCAAAACCTCGACGTCAAGTCGCAAGAGTTGAAAAGAGTTTTACAAGCCTGGCGTGAACGGTTGCCAAACGTTTGGGATGATATCAATATCTGGAATGATCTTATCACGTGGCGTCAACACGCATTTGGTGTCATAAATAGGGTGTACATGCCTTTCATCCCAGCTTTGCAGCAATCAAACGGTAGTAATAATGCAAACTCATATGCATACAGAGGCTATCATGAGATTGCATGGGTGATTAACAGATTCGCTCACGTTGCACGTCAGCACGATATGCCTGAAGTTTGCATAAATCAACTCACAAAGATTTACACTCTCCCTAATATAGAAATACAAGAAGCATTTTTGAAGCTTAGAGAGCAAGCCAAATGCCACTACCAGAGGCAAAATGAACTTAATACTGGTCTTGATGTTATCAGCAATACAAACCTTGTTTACTTCGCCACGCAGCAAAAAGCTGAGTTTTTTACACTTAAGGGAATGTTTTTGGCTAAATTGAATGCTAAGGAAGAAGCTAACCAAGCTTTTGCCACTGCCGTGCAAATTGATCTTAATTTGCCAAAGGCTTGGGCCGAGTGGGGATTTTTCAACGATCGTCGTTTCAAAGAAAACCCAGACGACATATTCTACGCAAATAACGCTATCAGTTGTTATCTACAAGCAGCGGGTCTTTATAAAAACGGGAAGACAAGGAAGCTTTTGAGCCGCATTTTATGGCTAGTAAGTTTGGACGATTCAAGTGGGAGCCTCGCTTCTGCTTTCGAAAGCTACCGTGGTGAAATCCCTGTTTGGTACTGGATAACCTTCATTCCACAGCTATTGACTTCGTTATCGCATAAAGAAGCCAGACTTGTACGTCAAATTCTTATCACAATGGCTAGGTCATATCCACAAGCACTTCATTTTCAACTCCGAACCACCAGAGAAGACTTTGCAGTTATTCAGACCATGAACACAACCCGGCAATCACAATCCGCTAATGGTGTAGCGACAGCCAGCGATTCATCCTCTCCGGTCAATCAAGGCAATGCATCAGCTTCGCCAAATGGCGGAGCTCTGAAAGTGCCAAAGCCTTTGGATTATGTTGACGAAATAATGGGTATTCTCAAAACCGCATATCCTTTACTAGCTCTTTCATTGGAATCTTTGGTCGATCAAATAAGCAAGAAGTTCAAATGTAGTAGCGATGAAGATGTCTATCGTCTTGTTGTTGCCCTTTATAATGATGGAGTTTCGTATTTGAATCGTCTTGGAAACCCGGCTGTGGATGCAAAACTTAGCTCAGTAACCGAACAAAGTATTGTCAAGTTTTCAGAAACAGTTTTACCAAGACATATAAGAGCAGAGTTCGAGCAAGACTTCATAACAAGTAAGCCAAATCTTGAAAAGTATATTTCTCGTTTGAGAAAATGGCGCGATAGGATGGAGTCCAAATTGGACAGAAGGTTCAGAAAGATCAACCTTGAAGCACTTTGTCCTCACTTAAGTGCATTTCATCATCAAAAATTTGAGGACATAGAGGTTCCAGGTCAATATTTATTGAATAAAGACAACAACTCACACTTCATCAAAATTGAAAGATTTTTACCTGAGGTTGAGTTAGTTCGTGGCACAGCCGCTTGTTTCAAACGTCTCACAATCCGTGGTCATGACGGTAGTTTACATCCTTTCGTTGTTCAATTTCCAGCAGCCCGTCATTGTCGTCGTGAGGAACGGATATTTCAACTATTCCGTATTTTCAATGATGCCCTTGCTAGAAAGGTGGAGACACGTCGCAGGAATATCCAGTTCACATTACCAGTGGCCATTCCGCTTTCTCCCCATATACGAATTTTGGTAGATGATAGCAGGTATATCAGCATGCTTTCAATTTATGAAAGATTTTGTAGTGAGAAAGGCCAGAATCGGGATGAACCACTTGCTTATAATATTCAAAAGCTACGTGCAGCTTTCGATCCAAGATTGCCAAAGCCTGACTTGTCAAGTATCAGAAGCGAAATATTGTCAGCTATTCAAACCTTGCTTGTTCCAAGCAGCGTATTCAAAGACTATTTCACCCGCTTGTATCCTAAGTTCGAGGATTTTTGGTTGTTCCGTAAACAGTTCACTTCACAGTATGCTGCTTTTATTTTTACAACATACATGATGTCAATTAATAGCCGTCAACCACAAAAGATACACATCAATCAAGGATCGGGAAATGTTTACACGTCAGAAATGTTGCCATTCAAGGTGGCTTGTGGAAGAACATCTAGTACGGCATACCAGAACAGCTCTTTGGACGTCTCAAATCAACGCGCTGCTCCTTTGTTTCATAATGTGGAGTCTATACCTTTCCGTTTAACTCCTAATGTTCAAAAGCTCATTGGGGATGCCGGATTGGAAGGTATCTTGTCAGTTCATATATTATCAATTGCAAAAAGTTTGGCAGATCCGGAATATGATATAGAGCAGTTTTTGAGCCTTTTCGTACGCGATGAAATCATTTCGTGGTTCACTCAACAGCATAGACCAAGCGCACAGGATCCACAGCTTCGTGAAATTGTACGTGTGAATGTTGATTTGATTGTCAAGCGCGTTAAGCATCTTTCTGGTGAAACTCTGGGGCCTGAAACCGACAAGCAAAGACTAGTATCTCAACCTGTTTTGGACTTGATTGCTCAGGCTGTCAACCATCGAAACCTTGCATCTACTGACACGTTGTTCATGGCATTTCTCTGATATACGTTGTCTTCGCTGTCTTCATTTTGAGCTTAGTCTCTCGAGTTTTCTTAGTACAGTTTTCTCAATAAATTTGATATAGTATATTTCATATTACAAATCATGAAAGTTCGTTTTCCATCGATGAAGAGTAGTGAATGGTATCAACATTATCATTCTTAATAGAGTAAGCATACCTGATTATATCAAGGCGTTATTATTTACAAATCTGGTCTTAAATAACGATACAAATAACGCTCAAATCGGCAAATTGCAGACTCACTCCTCTTCACACCTTCACTTAACCAGATCCCATACGAACCCATCATATTGGCCATCAATATATCTGTGAAAAGTCTATCTCCAATGACCGCCACCTCCAGAGGTGAAGTCACGACTCCTTGTGTGTAAAAGTAATTCATCACATCTTCATGGCAACCTGGCTTTTTGGTGGAATGTCGTAAGACTGTCACACCAGTTTGCGCCTCCAATCTGAGAGCCTGTTCATGAAATTTATCATCGTTCGTGCCAGCAGAGTTGCTTACTATCAACAATCTGGCACCAGGATAATGCGTTTTCAAAGAGTTCCAAGTATCCTTCAGGATGTTAGATTGTCGAACTTCAATTGAACGCACTGTTTAAATTACTTACTTTATAACCGGGCCACACCTTATCATCCTGATCTTTAGCGAAACAGTTATCTTTATCAAGGACAATAGCTTTTATTTCAGGGTTCAAAGGCACCTTCAAGTCACTGAGTTGAGAAACTCTCATATTTGGCAAACATAGTTGTGGATTCCAAAGCAATCGGGCTACGTTGAGAGTTGCACTTATATTCATTGTAGTTGTCAGTATTGCTTATATCGAGTCTTTAAACTTGAAAAAAAAAAATTGAAGCGAAAAAAACCGTGGAATATTTTTCACTCTCTCGCGAAATAAACTTAGCAGCTTGAGTCTCATATTTGGTCAATTCTGGTAGTACTGACCTATTAGTCGTGAAGGAATCTTCAGTTGCATTTGATATCGGCTACTGTACATGAAGCATTTTAGGCGTTGAGGTTATCTTTAAGTTTAGGAAAGAGTGGAATTACAAATGAGTACTGACCAAAATTACAAGAAGCAAAAGAGTCGAATTGACGGACGAGGGCCACGAACCAACTCTAATGGGAAGGGAAATTCCAAATCCTGGAAGGTTGCCACAAAAACTGATACAGAAGAAGATATTGATGAAGCCGAACAATGTGTAATATGTGCCAATAGAATACAGTTCGCTGCCATTTCTCGGTGCAATCACACAACATGTCACACTTGTGCCTTTCGTCAAAGAGCGTTATACAAAAAGAACGCTTGTCTAGTTTGTAGGACCGAGAGTGATACAATTATCATAACGGAAGACATTCATAAAGGATACGCCGAATTTTCACAAAGTGACTTCACTCAGCTCAATGATGAGTATGGTATTGAATTTACGTCAGGTAATGCTGCCAAGGCAACTTTGTTGTTGTTGGATATGATTTGTCCCGTTAATCAATGTATTCAGCATAAGGATCATAAAATATTCAAAAACTTCAAACTGTTGAACGAGCACGTGAAAAACGAGCACGAGAGATACTTCTGTGAGATATGTGCTTTACATAAAAAGGCTTTCATATCAGAATTAAAATTATATCAACTTCGCGATTTACAACGACACAAATCAAAAGGTGATGAAAAAGGTTTCAATGGGCATCCTCTTTGCCGATTTTGCAGTGGAAAAAGATTTTACTCTGATGATGAATTGTTTGTACATCTAAGAGAAGTTCACGAAAAGTGTCATGTGTGTGACCAGATAGATCCCTCAAATCCTCAATATTTCAAAAACTACGAGTCCCTTAGTGAACATTTTCGAAATCAGCACTACAGCTGTACAGTTCAGTCCTGTCTCGATCAGAAGTTTGTTGTTTTCATGGATGAATTTGATTTGAAGGCTCATATGATCAAAGAGCATAAAAACATTTTTGGTGGGGATAAAAATCTTTTGAGCATTGGCAACATTGGGTATAATAATCAACAAAGAAGTGGTTTCGGCTCGCAGTTATCAACGTTTCCTCAGAACAACAGCAATAACAACAATAATTCTAGAAATGGAACTGCTTCCAGTCGCCACAATCGGTCAAACAGAGCTCGTGAACATGATGAGGATGACCTGCAAGTGGATTCACTCGAACTTAGACGCATGCGTCTTGAGGAAAGAGCCAGGCATTACTTGAATTATAATTCATCTGCGGTTGATGCTTTCAAAAAAGTCAACAAGGATTACGAAGATTACAAGATAGAAGCTTCTGATTTATTGAAAAGTTATCAAAAAATATTCAATCATTTGCCTAAAGAAGATATCGGAATTTTGATTTTTGAGCTTTCACAGCTTTTGAAGCTGAATTCAAATAGACGCAAACAATTGACAGATTTGAACCAAGCCAGCTCTGATAGTTCAAGGGAAGAGCAATTTCCAGTTTTACCGGGATCTTCCCATACTCCAAACTTCATCCGTGGGTCTTGGACCTCCTCTGTGGCTTCCTCATCGTCGTCAAGAATGAGAAATGAAGCAGACTTTCCTGCTTTACCCACTCCAGAAGTGGCTCCCAAATTACAACATAAAGTCATCAGTTATAGAAAAACTATACCTTCATCGTCATCAATCGCAAGCCTGAAACCAAAACCTGTCATTCACCATTCAACATCAGACATTACCAGCTTCAAACTGTCTTATTTATCGGGAGCCCCTTCAAAATCCAATACCAGATCGCTGCCTTTGAATGACCTGGCATTTCCAGCACTTCCTAAAGTGCAGGTGAAAAAACCACCTAGGGTAAATCCGATTGTGACTCCAAGCAGTGGAGTGTGGGGAGGGTCGTCGTCCAACGTTGGTACGCCTTCTGGCAGCGCTAGTCCAGTTCTGTCAGCTGGTTCTTCAGCTCTTGATTTGAACAGTCTCAATGATGCATTACCTAGCAGTTCTGGTAAAGGGAAAAAGAAGAAGAAACAACTTTTGTATCATGTTGGAATTTGATAGAGCAGAAATAAATATTTTTGTGAACTAAGTATTATAGAATTCTGAATTAGATATTCTCATTTCAAAACTCACTTCAAAGCGATCACTTGCTGTGGATGAAAATGCTGACGGCATAAGGGACACTCTGGTCTTTCTTTGTTCCAGTCAATGATACATCTCCAGCAAAAGCAATGACCACAAGGTGCCAGTGATGGTGCCTTCATATACTCTAAGCATAACATGCACTTTCTAGAGCCCTCCGGTATAAAAGGAAGCGATTGATGATTTGATAAGTTTATTTCAATCTCTTTCAGTTGTTTCCGCTGGTTCGCTCCGTAAAAAACTTTTGAAGCATCATCAGTCTGCAAATTGTCAGGGCACTCACCATCCGACTCTATTTCAGATGTGAAGATGTCGTTTACCTTATTAACTGCCTTGAATAACAACTGGACCACAATCAAAGCCCCTAGCACCTCGTAGCTTCCATTTGTTCTCCCATCAGTTACCGAGTGTCCGAAGACATATCTCATCCCAAACACTCTCTTTGAGAGTTGATAGTACTTCCCACGAAGATAAAACAGAGCAACATGAAGATTTAATAGCGTATTCAAAATAGCTTTGTAACCAACTTTTGATAACAGTTCAAGCAGATTTGACATGATCGAACTCTCATTTTTCTCATTCAGATCGTCATCACCACGTGTGACTGCCGAGTACTTCAGTAACTTGTTGACTAGCTTGGATATCACTTGAGGTAAAATCAGATAGCTGACAATCAACCCAACTCTCTGATATAATTGTGGTAATTTGGTGCCTTTCCTATCGACATAGATCAAATCTGTGTACTCCTCTCCCAAAGTTTTGGATCCTCGCAATGTTGTTAGGCCAAGGTATAGAAGTTTCGCAGCAATACCGATCTCTTCAGGATGCATGTTGACGAATCGCTGACCCTGGTAGATTTGGATGACTTCCTGTATCTTCGAATTGATGACCGATTCGAAATACGAGTCCTTTTGATGAGCCCTTACTACGCAGAAAAGGTTAGGTTAATTTTTGAACAATTATATTTATCATCACAATTACACTCACTGATTGCAGGAGCATCTGCAAATGGGAACACTTCGATGCCAGTAGCAGTTTGTGGGTTTTTACTTGTCATGGTCAACACTTATCAAAAACGACTGCAGCATAAACCACTTTTATTTTTTGTAAAATACACAGATACAGAGAAAGAAAAAAAAATTAGTGAGTTTGAATATGATATTTAATGAAAAAGTAATCACCTACCTACTTATATGTTGAATGGTAAGACAGATTGGCCTTTTTCTAATGTTTTTCTTTTCCTTCGTGACTTCAGACTTTCCACTCTAGGATCCGAAGGTTCGTCAGCATACTCTTTAGAAAGTTGTAATGCCATATGGTAATCCTTATGGGTTATCATGTCCTCATCAACAATATTTTTTTGGCATTCAATACAGTAAGTGGGATCTTGCGGCGTGCTTTCATTGTATTTCCGTTTTCTATTTCCCGAGGCGATCTGCTGTATTATATTTGATTGACGAGCACGCTCTATCTTTTTTTTGACGTCTTTCTCTTGAGACTTGGGCGCTGTTGAAGCCGAAGACGAAGACTGATGGCCATCAAAGTCCACAAACATCGAGTCTATCACGTCACTGGAGTTGAGACCTTTCAGGGCAAATTCATCAATGCTTCTCGAAAAATTTAACTCTTCGAAATTGGAAATTGCGATACCAAAATGAGTGAGAGGGAAAAGATCACCATTTGCGAACTCGTTCCATGTATTGATCACATTTTCCGCTAGCTTAGAACCATTTTTATAGATCAAATCATGGGACTTCTCCAACGACGGCACTAGTGGTATGGAACATTGTCTTGTAAAGGATTGAAAAGTCGAAGTTCTGAAATCAATTGACACTGTTTTCGGTCTTCTTATCATCTTATTTGAGATATCTCCAAATAATATGCCATTCTCTTCATCTAATTCCTGCATTCTCTGAAGTATATCACCACAAAATACCGGCATCCATTGTAAAATATCCTCTAAAGAAGTGACCTGCTTGCCCCTGAAATTTTTTGAGGATGCCATCGATTTCACATCAGTTCTCATGTTCAAAGGAGCGGAAAGCTCACCTCTCACCATTCTGTATAATTGAAGCGCTAACGAAGTATCCGGTTTTAGTCTTTCTCGCAACTCGTCGATAGTGAAGTTATCCCTTATGTATCTTATCGTTCCTGTCGAAGGCGTCAGTAGCTTCAGTTGAACCATCTTTCCTACTTTTCCACCCATGTTCCAAAAGTCTGAAATTTCAAAGTTGTCACAAAAGTTCGGAATAGCAGAAGCTCGAACAATAGTTTGGTTGTTTGGTTTGATGAATCCACTAGCCAACTTCGAAATGGTCTTTACCCTACCCACCCCACATGATGTAGTGTATCCTAGCTGTTTTTCAATTTCCATCCTGACGTCATATGCTAGTTGAGACCCAATCATGATGAATACATCATCCCAGTCGCTGATGATACGTTTTGATGAGACTTGCTCTTGCGCATCATCAGTAGCAATGACTTCTCCTTTGAGCTCCAAACATGGTGGTAGCTCAGTTGGGACTGGTGGTAAACTATCCTCCATTCCCATTGGTGATCTGAGTACTGGGAAATGCTCCAAAGCCTGTTGATATATGAGTCTACCAAAATCCATATAGCTCTCATCCACACTTGCTTTTTCAACTACATCACATTTAGATCTGAAAATTCTCATCATCTTCCTACTCTCTCTCCTGTATGGATCTAGACAGACCTTATGGGTATCCGGGTTGGGAAGCACACCTACATCTCTGTAAGACCAACTTGGCTCACCTCTTTTGAAGACGGCTGTATGGGCGGGAATCACATTTGGACATTTCTTCCTTGCGGATTCTAACGAATCCATTCGGCTGATACCGAATTTTCTGGCAGCATAAGAAACAGCTATGAGACTTCCCCACTGCACACATACGACAGGGTCATTGGATGATAGACCAAGCCTCAACTGTTCCAGCTGTGCAAAGAATGCATTTACATCGACATGTGCAATGACCAGAAGTGGTGTTTTGTGAGACCTCTCAACAATGTTCAAATCTGCGAGATTTTTCCAAGTAAATTTGGATGGCTTATTAGCCACTATAAGTGGTACACAATTTTGACTCTTTAGTTCTGTACTATCATCCTGTTTCTGCTCCTCGATCTTCTCCAGCATCGGCACTCATCTGATAATACTTGTGATGTCTAGTATCTAAAGCAACTAAAAAAAGACCTAAACAGAAGTGAAAAGGTCGTTTGTGAAAAACAAAATATTTCATCGTTACAAAATCACATTCAAAAAAATTTTCACTTAAATATAATTTTCAATCAACAATATATATACATACGATACGGAATATTTTTCAAGTGATAATTACGGTTGTTCACTGTGATAGTCAGTAAGTTGCTAACCATGTTCTCGTGATTTTAAGCACCAAAAGTATACAGTGATGACAAAGATGTCGCCCCAAACGGATAATACATGACCGATTCGATTCAAGCCAAACACACTGAAAATTCTGATCCTATACTTATGGAAAGCTGAAACTGGAGAGTTATTTTATTTGAAAAACATCAAAACTAACAAATGATTCAGCTCATCTTCGCTTCTTGGAACAGCCCGAAAGTTTTGTCCTACAGGTGTACAATAAACTTTCGTATTTTTTCAAATGTTTTTGTGTGACGTCAGTGTTAACGTGAATTCTTTTAGATTGATAGTTGTGTATATATCTTTTGTGTCTTTTTATCAATTACAAGGAAGTCTGCTAGTGATGTTTTCATGCTAATCATGAATCTAATGATTAAAAAACTTTTAAATCGCTTTATGGATAAAAATCTTTGGGCGTCTGAAGCACTCTTTCTTGCAACCAAATTGTTATCGCAATGTATAGTTGAATACAATGGCAATCGGTGTTGAACCACATTTATTTGTAGTGAAAATCTACACCTACTAGTGTTACAATTTGTCGAGCATCGTCTCTTTCACTCACATTGGAGTGCCTATATCAGAGTCTATACCCCCTTTCTCAAAATACTTCAGGTACCTCATGCGAGAACTCGTGAGGTTGACAACTAGGTTGAACGTTTTCAAAGCGAGACTTAATCCTCAACTGGAGCATTCTTGCAATAACAACTCATAATAATCAGCATTTCTTTAGCTTCAACGTTCACCCACTTATCAATCGACTTTCCACAAGCTCAGGTACACAAAAAAAAAAATTAAAAAAAAAACGTAAATAACAAGTTGTCCTACAAAGTACCAATTCATCACTATTGTCTTCAAGATCATTGGATCACCAGTTCAGAGCCCAATATGGCCGAAACCCAGGAACCGCCAACTTTACCACTTGATGATACCATTCTGCAGTTGTCAAAGTTTGATATATACTTGCCATTGCCATATCGTTGTATTATATTGATCAATCTTGGGGTATGGCTTTGGTCATTGAATTGTAAACTGTGTTTTGATCACAATATCGATGTGTTGCAAGTCTTGAAATTGCAACCGCAACTGCAAGAACATAAGTACTACTACCGGGTTCCTCTAAGAATAACGCTGATTACGGTGACCAACTATTTGCTTTACCTAGTGCTAGGTGATTATTTTTTAAATGATGAAGACAACTCAATCAGCTGTTTGGATGTCTTATGCTACTTGAACCTTGTGGCAATTTTCGTGCTCTTGGTTTTTCCTCGAAGCTCGGTTCAAAATAAAAGGATCATGGAGACATTCAAGAGAATTTTAATTGGGAACATTGATGTCAATTTACGTAACAATGACATTTTACTTTCAGATACATTAACATCTTACTCCAAAGTTGTTGTGGATCTTCATATATTAAACTCACATTTATTCACCAACCAAACATCATTACCCAACTTATCTAAAAATGAAGTAATGCTTAATAGATCATTAGGCTCAATTTACTATTTGGATCTTTTAATATCTTGCTATCCAGCCACAATCAGACTAAGACAATGCATCATAGAATACAAGAAAACAAAGAACAAACAGCACGTACTCAATGCAATCAAGTATAGCACAAGTTATCTCCCGGTGATTGCAACCATTTATTTGAAATTTAATAAGGAGGGTGCGCTAAAATATTGGTTTTTAGCTTCATTCATCAATTCGACATACTCTTTCATATGGGATATTGTTATTGACTGGAATTTTGAATTCTTTCACTACTTCATATCGAGATCCAGACTGCAGAGGAAACTTTTGAGATCTGTTTTGATGTTCAATGCTACCTTCTTTTACCACGCGGCAATAGCAATTGATTTTGTATTGCGTTACATTTGGGTTATCAGAGCCTTTAGTGATTTGTACTCTAGCACCTTACTTTTCACTTTGTATGATTCAGAAGTTGGGTTGTTCATATTGGAAATTTTGGAGTTGTTGAGAAGGTGGGTTTGGGTATTTATCAAGCTTGAAACCGAGTATATCAAAATCTACAATGGTGATTTGCTCAAAATGAAGGAGTCAGAAGATGGGCAAATCCCATTTCATGAAATAAGGAAACCAACAATTTGAGAAGGCATCATTTTTTGGAATGCTCCAGCCCTTGTAGTAACATTAATATAGATTGAATAGATACAAAAACAAAAAATCCAATGAATCAAACTTCACATTAAAAATTGATATCTAAACTATTTAGTCTTTTTGTTTCGACTAAAACTTTTGCTTTTCTCCTTCCTGACATTTTGTTTCCTTTCATTCTTTGATAAGTATCTGAATTTCTTCTTCTTGATCTTTTGCTTAGGATTACCCGCTATCAGAGCATACTTTTTGGCCCTATCTATCGACTCATCTAAAACTTCTCTCGATTTGCTCAAATCAACAAAATTGGACTTGGCTATAACCTCAAGATTGTCTTTGTTGGGCTCCATGGACTCTATTGTAACCGTAGTTAATTGATCCTGCTGTGTGTCAATTGGTGTTGATGCATATACTTCTTTCCTTTTCAATATTCCTCTGATTTCATTTTGCCTTCTCTCTTCCACAGCGTCTGCATTTTCTTCTTCATCCCCGTCATCGAAGCCATTCCACTCTTCAAGTTTTTCCTCTTCGTCTGCTTCATAATGTGTGATTGATTTAGTATCATCATCTTCATCATCAGACTCATTGACAACTCCTCTTAAATCCTTTAGTTTATTATTGTAGAGATCGAGCTGCCTCAGTATGTCTTCCTTCTTCTCATCCCTGATTTTCTTTCTTTCCTCAATCCTTGCTAACCTCTCCTGTTCTGCATTGTACTCCAGAGCGGTCTTTTGTCTTTGGACCTTTCTCTTATGAAATCCTGTTAAATACTCTTTTCTCGCCTTTTTATCAAACACCACTTCCGGTACTCTATGCTTTTGCTTCTGTTTCTGGGCATACTTCTTACCACCGGTAAGAATTTCTCTATTGGTTCTTGCCATAAGTACTTTGATACAACTTTTCACGTCAGCTTAAACTGGGTGAAAATTTCGGTGACACTAAAATTTTTTTTTAAAGAAATGTTTTTGTTTTTTTTCATACAAGCAGCACACATGAAAAGTTCAATATGGTGATGAGATGCTTAGAAATCGCACTCACTTCAATAGAAATCCTGTTTCTCTTTGATCAACCGTCTGATAGTGCATTAGCGTTAATATCCGAAATGGTTTTTTTATACATGGCATTTCACATCCAAGTGAATTGACGATGTTGGTCGTTCCCATCTTCTACCCAATAGACTATACATAATGCGGCAATCTTTGATTCACGCATACATTAAGATATAGACTACCCGCCCGTTATAAATGTGCCTCATAGAATTGTCTGTGCATTTTTTGATTACCTGCTGTTGGGCACTTCAAGTCCCGGTGTATCTTTTCTCTCCTTGTAATCGTGGGATCCAATATAGCCATGCGTTGGCTTCTTGTGTGTGAGTTCTTCAGAATTATCTCACACTGTGTGGTTGTTAAATTTACTACTCAATACCTATAAGCAATGCCTGCTGGGATATTTTTATCAACGCCAATCGATCAGGACTCAGCTCAATGTCAAATTTTAAAACTACGAATTGTTTCCCGATAAACCTGAATTGTGATTTTAATAGCATTTTATCAAATCGAAAGTTTGTAAGAAATCCTATGGTTCCAATTGAGTATTACTCTACAACCAAAAGTGCTGATCAGTCATCTTTAAACACTTTAAATCAATATACTGAATGTAATCGTTCTAGTTCTTGGAATCAATAGCAGATCCTGAGTGTCCAGGTTTTCCTGATCTCAACATCCTTAGATGATTGTCGGCCAAACATTGCTGAAAACCACAACAGACCCTCTTTGCACCTCTTATGGTCATCAAAATCGTATGTCGCTGTTTTATTATTTGATAGCACAATGTGTTACTCTATGGGAGCAGCTATTAGCCCCTTTTTCAATCAATAGAGCTGCATCAGAGATACTCTCATGACACATGTGGAAAAATGTTAATCGATGTAGATCAAACTTCTCTTCCCAAAGAGAAAATTTCTCTTGAACTTAGCATTCTATCTGAGTAGTAAAATCAGTTCAAGGCTGTATCCAATGAAACTTCCCTAATGAAAAAATAATTGGGGTATAGTTCTTTTCCAATTTTGTTTTGAGATGAGACAGCCCTCAAAATTTGAAGGGTGCTGTCAAGATAGATAATTAGTCGGCCAATATACTAGATTGCGAGATAGGCCGATGCCCGCAAGCGAGCTGTATTCCCATCTATTTGTCTCAAGACTTTTAATCTGGGTAGCTAGTTGACAGTATTTCAAACAACTAAAGGATCATCTGTTTTCAGTCTAAATAAAAAAAAGTAAAAAATAAAGCATAATTTGAGCTTTTATCACCCATACAAGGTCAAAGAGTTCAGGCACAAAAAGTCATCTAATCTCTACAGACAGATTAGTTTATATATATGTTTGCATCTCAATCAATTGAGTCTTTGCTATGCTCTTCGAGTCATTCCGAAGGCTCTTCAATGGATCAAAACACGAAGACACCCATTTTGGGGACCCTTTTCAATGGGAACAAGGAGTCTCCGAACTATTATCATGTAATCGAGAACAAAGTACTTCGTATTGGAAGAGACCTTGATAATGATATAATACTAAACGATCAAGCAGTGTCTCTGCATCATTGCTTGATCTGGGGTATTCAATTTGTTTTGGACACTGCCCCTATCTGTTATTTGAAGGATACATCTCTAAATGGGGTTATCATCAATAGGGAGCCCCTCGAAAAGAACGCAATTGCAATGTTGGAGGATGGTGACATCATTGAAATTAGACATTACGGGGTATTTACATTCTTTGAACCAGAAGGATACAAATCAAAAATGAGGACCCCCATTTTGTTTTCAACGTCTAATTGGCAGATCACAAATAGGGTGGTGGGTTACGGAACATTCGGTAAAGTAAGTGGCTGAAGTGGTTTATGCAATTTTAAATGAATTACTAACAATCCAGCAATTACAAGGTTTTTGTTGCACGTCATCAATTGCTGAAAGGCAAGTTGTTTGCAGTGAAGATAATTAAAAATGAAATGTCATATGACTTAGATCGACAACTGGAGTCCGAAATCTTGGAAGGGCTAGATCATGTAAGTACACAAAATTTTCAGGCTTTTGAGTTCAAAATGTTAACGTATTATGATCATTTAGCCTAACATCATAAAGCTTCATGACGTATTTAAAACCAATAGGGGTCGACTATTGGTATTCCAGGATTTGATTAGTGGTGGTGATCTTCATTCATACTTACGAAAGGATGGAAGCTACGTTAAAATCTCGGAATCGGAAGCCAAAATTTTCGCCTATCAGATCCTCTCGGCAGTCTCGTACTTGCACGAAAATAATATCATTCATCGAGATCTCAAAGAGGATAACATCTTGCTAGAGACACCTCAGCCTTACTCCAAGATTTATTTGACCGATTTTGGCTCTGCAAAGATTTTACCAGCTTCTCGAACTTTCACTGCCATTGGTACACTTGAATACTGCGCACCCGAAGTTGGTCTCGGGCACAAAAGAGACAGAAAACCAGGATATGGAAAACCCTGTGATATGTGGTCTATTGGTGTAATTGTCTATATAATGTTGACCGCATTTTCGCCTTTTCCCAAAGAAAAAGACATAACGATGGAGTCTCAGAGGCTTGCATTGCTTAGATTTGATAATCTGAATTTGTGGGAAAACATTAGCAATGAAGCGAAAGACTTTATATCAAAGTTGTTAAATATCAATTATTACGAAAGACTAACTGTTGGCCAGTGTTTCCAACATGAATGGATTACAAAGCACAAAACCATTCTAGAGTTGTCTTATGAGGCCATATTGACTCGAAACAAACATTGATCAGAAATATTTAGTATCTACCGCTAACCACAATATATCTTGATTAGCTATCAATTTCTACCCTGATCAAGTGTCGAGTGTCAAACCAGTTTTGTAACTTACAAGATGGCAACAAATTGTTGTTGTTTAGTCAACTCGATGTGCAACTTTATTCGCAACAGAAATGGTTGACAGAGAAAGTTTTGTTATCTTATCGATCTGCCGCAACTGGCTCCTAATCACGCTGTAAGCTAGAATGTTCTAAGACCAGATGCCAAGACAACATCAGCAATTTTCATTGAGTACATCGCCAGTCATCACTCAATTTAACAATTTTAAATTCAACTTAAGTAAAAGTAGCAATTAAGTGCCCTATTATTGATCCATTTTGATCCGAACTGTTTATTTGAGGATGGAAGTTTTTTACTCTAGTGGCAATTATGTTTTTTAATTTATGGTACACACCCTAAGTAGTAATAAGGGATGCTGCTCATTGCAACTGGTAAGGAAAAATCTCGGACCGACCACTTTTATATATATAATGCATAGCTCCAAAACAGAGTTTGATGGTGAACGAAGCTTTACAAACTAAACCAAATAATAAATCATATTCTGATTTATCCTAAAAGAGATATGAGTTAACTTGGTGATGCAAAAAGTCAAATCAAGCTTCGCGGAAGTTACGGGGGTAAATGTTTTTTTTTGTTGTTGTTAGTTTCTTTCAACCTCTAATCACTTTTACATAAGCGGGCAGGTGTTCTCGACCTCGCTATCGACGGAGAAGATGGCCTCGGCTCAATTATGTTTTAACCTATCGACGTAGAAAGACTTCCTGAGTAATTGCAAACAAAGGCATCAGCGCTGACTTAGTATACAAAGTGATTAAAATCGGCACCAGCGGCGCCAGTTGAATCATCTAACATTTCAATTACTCATCAGATGATTAGCATTAAGAGGGGGTAGATCGAAGCTGGAAAGAAGCTTGAGAGCGGAAATAAGTGAGGCAAATAAAAAGCCCAATGTCAAGATGAGGGCAAGAGTAGGTAGTTTCCACCGAATAAGTATTGCAGGAACGGTTTTAATAAAAGTGACAACCGAATCAAAGAGTCAAAACAAAGGAAAATTTTTTTGGTTTTTTTTACCAAAAAGTTCTAATATTTTATAGATTATTGTTGTTTTATATAGGAATTGGTGATTCAATCGACATTTTCCCTGCTTGTTCCATTTAATTTCCACAGTGATTCTCAAAGCTTAATTTCGTCTCGTTCCTCAAATTTTCGAGTGTTCAAGGTGAAGAATATCAACTTGTTGTCACAATTTTTTGAATTTTGGTTGCAAAACAATCTACTACAGCTCTCGTTTCGGATTCACAATTGAGATATAGGATCAATACAGTCGAAGTTATAGCGTATTGATAATTGGTTCTGCCGCAAACTTCATCACATTTAGGTAATTAGAGATTCCGCTCAATACACTCATTGACAATTGATCTAAGAGGCTTCATGCTTGGTTAAAAAACTATCCTTTAATTTGATCTATACATCAAGAGTCCTATCAATTCTCATTCCATGAATTTACCCGAAAAATCATAATGTCAAATTTCAGTAATCAATATGGCGGTACAAACGACCAGTTCTCACCTTCAGCCTTTGTATCACAAAACTATCATCAATCTAATTCATCCCCTTTCCCATCCCAATACAATTCCGGAAGCCATTACAACAATAATAATAACAATGGTGGCATGACAATGCAAAGCCCATCAACACTGAACCAATTGTGGATGGGTGATTTGGACCCATGGTGGGATGAAAATGCTATCAAACAGATATGGGCTTCAGTGGGTGAAAGTTCCTTAGCCCAGGTCAAATTGATCTACAATCGGAACATTCAAGCAAACCAGGGTGGTAATTCAGCCAACTCAGGCTACTGTTTCTTGACCTTCAATTCATATGCGCTGACACAGCAAGCATTAAGCCACAATGGCACAGCTATACCGGGAACTAACAGATTATTCAAGTTGAATTGGGCCTCAGCTGGGCAACATTCACAATCATCTTCCGCAGTTCAACAGGGATTGGGCTTTCAGGAATATTCGATATTTGTAGGTGATTTGGCTCAAGATGTCACCGACAACATTTTGTTTGAGTTTTTCCAATCCCAATATCCTTCATGTTCAAGCGCAAAAATCATGATGGATCAAGTGACAGGAAATTCAAGAGGCTATGGATTTGTCAAGTTCACCAGCGAATTGGACCAAAACAAAGCTTTGTTAGAAATGCAAAGTGCGATTTTGAACGGACGCCCAATAAGAGTATCTACAGCCACAAAGAGTACTTCTCAATCGATGAATAGAGCTGGAAGCAACCTGGCTCAAACATTACTTCACCAGCAGCCAAAAATTGCGTTGCCACCACAACAGTTCAATCCCCAATTGACTCCTTTTAGTGACTCCAACAATACCACTGTTTTCATCGGTGGATTGAATGTTCCTATTTCTGCCGAAGAACTTAAATCATATTTCCTGATTTATGGGGATATAGTCTATGTCAAAGTGCTTGATGGTAAAAACTGTGGATTCGTTCAATATGTGAACAGAGCTGATGCGGAGAAGGCAATGATCGAAATGCAAGGTTTTCCAATAGGCACTTCGAGAATGAGGTTGGCTTGGGGGCAAAAATATAGCCAACAACAGCAGCAACAACAGCAGGTACAACAACAAGTACAACATCAACACCAACAACAACAACAACAACAACAACAGGTACTTCAACAACAGCAACAGAATAGCCTTTATGCAAGTCTTTTGAACCACAGCAATAACCTCAATGAAAACATGTCAAAAGGAATTTTTGATCACCACACTTACTTGAATGGAAACTATAACCTTGAGGGTAACAACTCATTGAATAACGGTAGTTTTCTTTTGAATGAACAGAACAAGCCAATTTACTCCACTCCAGACTACAATAACCACATTTGATATAAAAATCAAGTCCAGTCATTTTTCATGATAGCAGCCAACACACAAATAAACCATTAGAAGCTTATTTTTTGGTTAGGAAACTTTAGGGATTAGCTTTATATCTCATTTGCTTTGTGGTTGATATTGCTCTACAAATACCAGTTACTGTCATGTGTTCATTATTATATCGTTTGTGATATCGGTGGTCGCTCCGGTGTCAATTTTGCATTTCAAGCATATTTTCTAAACAGTTTTTTACTCTTTACATTTATCATCTCCAATTTTTTTACTTTACTTTATTTATCACTTTTTGAATGCTCCTCATCGGTTTATGATTACGTTATCTATTCATTTATTTTTATCAGTCTATTTTTTTTTACATTTGTTCATCTTTCATAACTATTTATCATGCAAAAAGTTGATTTGTTTAATTATTTGTTAATTGTTCACCTTTATATGTTGGTATGACCCATAATTCCCATTTATATATATGTATATACGTCAAGATTTTTTTACAATTGTTTACACGGCTCGAGTAGCTACCTTTTACTATACGACAACCTTGTATAATTCATAGCACGATATCCAGCTGAAATGTACTGGGTGAAATAAATAAATAAAGAAATAATTAAATAAATAAATAAATAGATAATTAAATAAAGAGGTGAATAAATAAATGACCTATGCAGTCTTGTCGACCCTTGCACGATAAAGATGCGCATCTTCCTCCCCTTTCGCTCCTAGATCTTTTGCAAGCCCATCATAAGGATAAGTTCTTGGATAGCAAGGTCTTTCTGGGTATAGGTCAAAATAATAAATAGTACCAGCTCCAGCTGCGATCAATCCAAAAAATGTGGTAAACCAAATGAGTGCCACCTTATCATCGACGTAATTATAGTAATCCGGTGCCCACATATCCAACATATTATAGTGAGGATGAATCGGTTCATTAAAGTTTCTTCTCAGTTGCTGGTCATCATACTTTTTGTATGGATCCCTCAATTGATAATTGATAGGCTTGAGCTTTGGGTAATCCCAGTCAAAGGCGTACTGCTTTGGAACAGATGATGGTATATCAGACTTCAGTCTCCTCATAAGAGTATATGAGCCACTCCTTGAAAGTGGATTATATCTGAACATGATTGACGTTTGATGTCTAAACTCTTTGATTGTCTATTTCTGTGACAATTGATAGATAAAGAATTGTAACTTCTGTAAAAAGTTCTCTGGACTTCTTTTCCCATTTTCACGTGTCACTACTCTCTCTGTTCTACTGATTATTGAGTTACGCTGTTTTTTTTTTTTTTTTTCTTTGTTTGTATTTTTTATTTTATCACAAATCGAGTGAAGGTGAAGAAGTGCAAAATAAGACATCAGACCCTTATTGTAGGCCCTTGCAGTACAGCACAATGTCCAATGAGCCTCCGAACACCAAAATACCGAAGGGTGTAAATGGAGCTGGAATGGTTGGAACAGTGGACTTAACATTTGGCGAGTCATCTACGCCATCTCCACAAACTCCACATCGAAGAAGCGGTAGAAGAAGAGAACTGGTAAATTATGATGTACGGGCACATTACAAACGCAGAAACTCACCAGTGATGGATTTGAAAGGCTCTGATACAATTCTGCAAGCTCATACGAGTTCCACTAAAGATGACGAGTCATCGAATCCAATATATTCATCTTACAAATCGCCAGCATTGCTTGATGAGACAACCGACAAATCGCAAACCGCATCCACTTTGAAAAACAATATGGCGAAGATAATACTAGACAATAACAAGAAGGTCGATGAGCTTTTCCAGCTTGTGAACTACACCTCTTTAGTGTCATTTGATCCGAATGATACTCGTATTAATAAGGAGAGTGAACTTTATAAATCATTTATTGAGCAATACGATCTCTGGTCGCAAAATAGTGGCAGCTCAGCTGCTGAAACGTCGAAATATAGAAGAAGAAGTGTTAGAAGGGTACCAGAGTCTAACAGTATCCAGCAAGAAATAAATGATTTGGCCACTTCAATGTTGAGTGCCAAAGTAAAGAATGGCAGTATCAAGGAAAATACTATTAGTAACACTAAGGACATGAAAAAGACCTCAACTGGGGAAAGCAATGGAACGATATCGAAACGCAAGGAGCTGAAGGTTAGAGAACAAGTAGCAATACCACTGAAAAGATCCAGATCACTATCTGAGCAGACGCCTGTAGTCAATGGAAATAAGAGAGTCAAAAGTAAGATACCGAAAGGAAAAGCCGTGAAGCAGGAAGCAGCCCAGTTGAAAGACAAGAGTACTGCTCCATCGTCAGATTCTGAGATGAATGATGATGATTATGATGATTATGATGAGATTTTTGAAACACCAATCGTCAAAGAGTACAAACACGTAAGGAAGATAAAGCTGATAGTGAGAGAACCAAAACGAATAGTGACTCACCCTTCCCACATAACAGAGCCTAAATTTCCTGATTTGTCAAGCTTTTTAAACTCATACAAATCCTTGGATGACGATTTGTCATTAGAGGAGTATGAACATTACTTGCTGGAACAAAACAAATTAATTGAGAAAATACGGAATGCTGTGAACAACAAAACCTTAAGAATCGACTTCGGTGAAAACGTGGATCGTTCACATTGGAATCAAAGAGAGGAACCAACAATGATCAAAAGAGCTTTGAAGGTGCCCTCTTACAAAGACCCGTTCAGGTTATTCAGTTTACCAACTCACCATGATCATCTTCTAGCTCAAGGCATACACTCGGCTAAGTTGTTTCAGGATATGAGAAGAGCAAGGATCCAAAGAAGCAGAAGAATTGCCCAGATGATCGAAACTCATTTCAAAAAAAAATCAATGTCTAAGGAACGCGAACAAAAAGAGTTCGAAACTAAGATGATGAGAATGGCTAAGGAAACAGCAAGAATGGTAAAACGAAAATGGTTGCAAGCAGAAAAAGCCTGGAAAATATTGGAAGATAGAAGAAAAGAAGTTGAAAGAGTTCAGAGAGGAAAACAGCATTTGACAGAAATGTTGGAGCACTCAACTCATTTATTGGAGCAACAGCTTCAAAATAGGTCGAACTCTACAACAAGACATGCAACGCCTGAGTATGAAAGTGAAAATGATGATACTCTGATTAGCGATCACAATAGCAGCGAAAGTGATGCTTTGTCAGATTCAGATGATGAAAGTGAAAATGAAACTGAAGCAACAAAGGCTAACGCACATGAAGAAGATG
Source organism: Nakazawaea anatomiae (assembly GCA_030556755.1). Classification (NCBI taxonomy): domain Eukaryota; kingdom Fungi; phylum Ascomycota; class Pichiomycetes; order Alaninales; family Pachysolenaceae; genus Nakazawaea; species Nakazawaea anatomiae. The sequence goes on along the minus strand of JAKTUO010000017.1, from coordinate 239,891 downwards.
ATAGCAAGCTTTCCATTGATGCCTTGAAAGAAAAGTATAAAGACATGTCACCTGATATAGGTGTCACCTCGGATGGAACCTCGGATCGTGAAAAATCGTTATCTATTGAAACAATCAATGGTGAAGCCGAGACTCCAATCACGGAAGAAGAAAAAATTGCTATTGAGAACGAGGAACCTTATAACTCATTGTTAGACAGTGATACATCTGATTCTGACTCTGACGAAATATCCGAAACAAGTGAAGCAGAGTCCGAAGATGAAATGGATGATTCAGATGGTGAACTTCAATCCAACGGTCCAACTTTGGCATCATTGTTTGGGGGTGTAGCCGATGATGACAGCGAGGATGAATCAGTTAAAAGTGATGATGAGGACATCAAACCAGAAACTCCAATTTCAACACCAGATGAGGAAAACTCTGACACAGCAATTGTGGTGAGCAATAAATCAGCTGACCCTGTTACGAATGAGCAGGTAAATAATGTTCCAGATGTCCCATTACCTCCTTTGTTGCTAGGAAAATTACGTATATATCAAAAGCAGGGCTTAAACTGGTTAGCAGGTTTGTACAATAACAATACAAATGGTATATTAGCAGATGAAATGGGCCTTGGTAAGACAATCCAAACGATTTCATTGATCACTTATTTGGCCTGTGAGAAACATATATGGGGGCCTCATTTGATTGTTGTTCCAACTTCAGTAATGTTGAATTGGGAGATGGAATTCAAAAGGTTTGCTCCCGGAATGAAAGTTTTAACTTATTACGGTTCACCTCAACAAAGAAAAGAAAAGAGGAAAGGATGGAATAATCCAGATGCATTTCATGTCTGTATAACATCGTATCAGTTGGTTGTTCATGACCATCACGCTTTCAGAAGAAAAAAGTGGAGATACATGATTTTAGATGAGGCTCATAACATTAAGAATTTTCGGTCACAGAGGTGGCAGGCATTATTGAACTTTAACACAGAACATAGATTATTATTGACTGGTACTCCTCTTCAAAATAGTATTATGGAATTGTGGTCTTTGCTATATTTTTTGATGCCCTCTACGAAGGCCGATCAATCAATGCCCGCTGGATTTGCCAACTTACAAGATTTTCAGCAGTGGTTTGGAAGACCGGTCGACAAAATTGTCGAAGGAGGGGGTTCATCTGCAGAAGCGGATGAAGAGACGAGGAAAACGGTGTCAAAATTACACCAAGTGCTTCGACCATACTTGCTCAGAAGGTTGAAAGCCGATGTTGAAAAACAGATGCCTGCCAAATATGAACATATAGTCTACTGCAGGCTCTCCAAGAGACAAAGATACCTTTACGATGATTTTATGTCCCGAGCCCAAACCAAAGAGACACTTGCTTCAGGTAACTTCTTGTCAATCATCAATTGTTTGATGCAGCTCAGAAAGGTCTGTAACCATCCTGACTTGTTCGAAGTTAGACCAATTGTGACCTCATTTGCTATGCAACACTCAGTCATCTCTGACTATGAGTTGAAAGAGCTCGTGGTGAGAAAAAATCTCAATTCATCAAAAGAAACAGTGAATTTAAATGTGATTAATACTATTGTTACCGCTAACGAAAATATTTCAACAAGCAATGCAAAGTCTTTTGAAAAGTTGAATGGAAGTGAAAAATTGGAAGAAGAATCACGGAAATTGATGACGGTATTGAATACTGAGGTTCCAGAGGACTATCAAAATCTCGAGAGTTATTACAAATACACGAAGTATAAAGAACAACAAGAGGCGTTGTCACACACCGATCATTTGGTTTATTTGAACAACTTGAGATGCTCCAAGAAACCGGTGTATGGGTCTAATGTTTTGAAATGGTTGACTTTGAGGAAGCTGAAAATTGACTCCAGAGCTATGGATGACATGATCAAACCATTGAAGACAAGATCCCTACTTTTGAATGACACGATTGAGAAGTATGCCTTTGTTACCCCACCCGTGGTTGCATTGGACCTCAAAACTCTCGCCGTTTCACCTGAATTGCTGAAGGAAATTAATATATTGGCTCCAACGTTTGAAAATCCGTTCCATCAAGCGCAAGTTAAATTATCAATTGCATTTCCAGATAAAAGTTTGTTGCAGTATGACTGTGGTAAACTACAAAAGTTGGCTGTGTTACTTCAAGAATTAAAAGATAACGGCCATAGAGCTTTGATCTTCACTCAAATGACAAAGGTTTTGGACATTCTAGAATTGTTTCTAAATTATCACGGCTATCGTTATATGAGGTTGGACGGTGCAACAAAGATTGAGGACCGTCAAATCTTGACTGAAAGATTCAACACAGATGATAGAATTACGTGTTTCATTTTGTCTACGAGATCTGGTGGTCTTGGTATAAATTTAACTGGTGCTGACACCGTCATCTTTTACGATTCGGACTGGAACCCAGCAATGGATAAACAATGCCAGGATAGATGTCATAGAATTGGGCAAACCAGAGATGTTCATATCTATAGGTTTGTCTCAGAATATACAATTGAATCTAATATTTTAAGGAAAGCCAATCAAAAGAGGCAGTTGGATAATGTTGTCATTCAAGAGGGTGATTTCACAACAGATTACTTTGGAAAATTGTCAGTATCCGACCTATTAGGTGATAATTTGGACGTAAAAGTGGACCTGAAACCATTGCTAATCGATGAGAATCCGAATAAATTCACAGCAGCATTGGCTCAAGCCGAGGATGCTGATGACGCAGCGGCAGCAAACATTGCGATGAGAGAAGTTGAACTTGATGATGCAGATTTTGACGAACAAGCTGCAGCTGCAAACAAGTCGAATTCTACCACGCCAGGGCCAGTTGGGAATTCACATACACCAGCTTTGATTGGAAATAGTAATTCAAATGCTGACATTACAAATGAATTAAAGGAGGAAGATGAGGAAAAGTTGGATGATTTCAATGACGATGAAATGGGCCACATTGATGAGTACATGATCAGGTTCATAGAAAATGGCTATTATTGGGACTGAGCTGCTTAGTCTCGATGTGTATATTATGTGATTATTATTAATGAATTTTTTTTTCTGCATTCAATTTTGTTTGAAAGCTTCATTAACCGGAAGATTTGTCGATAGTGAGGACTTACTAAATACTGAAGTTGCGTGACGGGCCACTTAGTACTCAGACTACTGAATGAAGCTGATAGCTTATCTTATCTAATCGTGATATTTGTATGAAGTAAAACAATTGACATGTATTTCAGACTATTGACGTACTCAATACATAGACTTTCAAATACTGGACATCTGCGGAGTTGTATTTCTATATTTATGTCAAACCGGTGTTTCTCAACGGTTGAAATAAATCCCTGCACTGGTTTACAACTATTTGGGACCGTTGATTCCAAAATCACGTGGCACAATTTCCATTCAAAACACTGAAAGAGATCGATCTTGATAATTGCTTGTTTTTACAAATGGACATGCATGTTAGATAAACAAAAGTTCAAATCCAAATTCATTAGAACCGAGCGAGAATGATTTGGTTGCTGTATAAGGCAAGAAAAGTACAATCAAGCTTTGCCCTTTCCCATATAAACTGATTATGCAGGAGATGCCGTAGAGTGAGAGGATACACAAAGTTGTGATTGGTCTGATTGATGCCTCTTGAAGCGCCCTGCACCTTCTCCTTCCGACGGGATCTGCTTTTTATTATGTGCATCGACCTGGAAAATTTTTTTTTTATGCGCTTATTGCGAGCAGCAGCTGTACTGCTCAATAACTAAGAAATAAAGAAGGTGTGTGCACGAATGAAGCACTTGAGTGATAACGCTGAAAAGAAAAAGACATGGAAAAAGCTTATCAATAAAGTAGTGTATGGATAGCATTTAGTCTCTCTGAGGCAATTTGTCCCTTTGGCGATAGATGCTTCTTACAACCGTGAAAATAAGATGTATCAATATATATCACTTGATATCTTATGACAATTTCCTTGTTTCCAAGTATTGATCTCTGTTGGCTTATCGGACTATTAATTGCCATACTATAAACAAATAAATCAACTATGTCTGAGGCCAAGTCTGATGAATTCGAAGTCAAAAATCAAGAGGTGTCCGTGTCAGTTTCTGGCTATAATGAGGAAGAGCCTCAGCAAAAAAGACCAAGAAGATGGTATCATGTATTAGACGAGTTCATAAGATTACAAGACCCGGAGGAAAGCAAAAGATTGAGTAACAAGGATTTGGATCCAATTCCACCTGAAAGAAGAACTTGGAAAGGCTGGCAGTTGGCTTGTTACTGGGGGTCAGATATGCTTCAAGCTTCTGCGCTCAGAACCATTGTCAGTTTAACTGGTACTGGTATTAGTGCTAGAATGGCACTTGTGGCCAATACGATGGCCTATATTGTAATGGGAGTGGTGATGGCTCTGAACGCTAAGTTTGGTATAATTTATCACGTCCCATTCACGGTGCAATCAAGAGCCTCCTTTGGTTTTTACCTATCTTATCTCATTGTTTTGATGAGATTGATTGTTGGTGGTATTTGGTTTGGTGTCAATGCTTATACCGGAGCTGAATGTATCAGAAGTATCATTTATGCAATTTGGCCTTCATTTCACCATGTCAAAAACAGATTACCACTGAGTGCCAACATCACCACAGATTTGATGGCTTGTTATGCCATATATTACGTCATTTCATTACCATTCTTCTATATCAGGCAAGAAAGAATTCAATGGCTTTTCACCCTGAAGACCATCTTGACCCCTGCTGCATTTTTTGCCATCTTGGGTTGGGGTCTCGATGTTACTAGGGGTACAGATACATCCATCTTTTCAATAGAAGGTAGCACAAGTGGATCCGCATTTTCGTGGGCATTTATGAATGCTTTTGCATCTGCCATCTCTTCCTATGCAACAATGGCTGTCAATATTAACGATTTTGCAAGATATACAGATGACAAATTTGCTCCATATATTCAAATTCTGATCTTACCGATTTTCTCCATCTTTACCTCTTGTATTGGTTTAGTGATGGCTACTGCTTCCGAATATAAATGGGGTGAAGCTTATTGGGATCCTTTATTGGTCTTAGACAGATGGACTAGTCATGGTGGTAGGGCTGCAAGTTTTTTTCTCGCCGTGATCTTTCTTTTCAGTCAAATTGGTGTCAATCTTTCAGCAAATTGTACGTCAGCAGCCAATGATTTGAATGCTCTTGTTCCTAAATACATAAACATCAGAAGAGGCCAGTTCATCATTGCCACGATTTTTAGTTGGGCAGCTACTCCTTGGAATATCTTGTCTGGTGCTCCCGCTTTCTTGAACTTTATGAACGGTTACACCATCTTTTTGGGGCCAATGGCTGGAATCATTATATCAGATATCTATTTTGTGCACATGATGAAATACGATGTTAGAGAATTTTATAAAAGAGATGGTGTTTACAGGTATAACAAGTGGGGTGTCAATTGGAGAGCTTGTGTTGCTTTCTTATGTGGTATGGCTCCACAATTGCCTGGTTTTGCACAGTCTGTAACTCCAAGTATCACACTTCCACTCTCAGTTCTTCACTTTTATTCGATCGGCTATTTCTACAGTTTCAGCATTCCCTTCATCGTTTACGGAGTCTTATCAAGAGTTTTCCCGGCAAATGGAACTATTGTGGAACATGCTGTGTTGCCTGATGATATCGATTTCTACACCGAAATGAATGCTGAGAAAACGGCATATAATGACGAGGGATATGAGGAGGGAGCCAGCAGTGATGCTTAATGCAATTCTCAACGACTTTTTGTTTTATTTTACGTAGTTCAATCGTTCATTGTATGTATATTTTGATTCTTCCACAGCAAGCGAGACTTATTTCCATTCATTAAATAGTTTATATTAACAGAGTCAATTCATGATTTTTTTCCATAGATTACTTATACAAATGAACTTGCTTGTACAGGGGAAACAGCTCAACAATCTTTCTTACATCATTATTGTCTCTTCTCTGGCTTCGAAGTGAGTTCGGTTCTCTTTTCTCCAAACCCTACTCGACTCGGTCTACCATTCATCAATCTCAAGGGCGGCAAAGGATTAGGAATATTACTTGAACTTGGTTCAGCAATCTTGTACTGCTTGGGAGAAGACAAAATGTGACCTGGAGACAATGTCTTGGAGGACTGATACAACTTGTCAATCTGGTCTCTTGCGGCAATTTCTAATCTGCTTCTCTTGCTCAGTCGCAGATTAGGATCCTTGCTTGACAATGGCCTCCTTTGAGGTATCACTGCTGAGTTCAAGTCAGGTTGCAAATAAGAAAATTCAATGTTATTTTCATCTGAAAACTTTTTCAAATCTGGAAGATTCAAATCTGGTATGTTTGATACATGAGATTGTTTAGCGGTCACCGTTAGTGGTGGTGAAGGTGAGCTTGACGACGAAGATGATAAGTCAATCGGAGTTTCCTGTGAGGCTGACTGAGATTGAACATAGTCACGAGTTTTCGACCTGACAAAATCGGATAAAGCTGGCATATCAGCATGATCACTCACACTAGTGAGACTATTTGGATAATTACCCAACTTTGTAGTTCTAGCAGCACGATATTTGGGTATTGATGATTTGTACAGAAGAAAATCGCTCACTTCCAACTCCCCTTTAAAATGCTCATCATACTTGCCTTTGACAAAATAAATCTCAGATAAGATGTCTAACTTCTCTGGTGTTATGGATGAATAACACTCATTTGAAGCTAACATCAACTTCTGAACATCGATCAAATGAGGCGTAAGCAAAATGCTGAGCATCAATGATATTCTTTCACTCATCATTAAGTGGTCGGGCTCCTTATGCCTAGCATTTCTGGGCCACCATGGGGGCTTCGTCAGATCCTTTCCCTTGTAAGGATAAATTGATTGTTTCTTTGGAACAACCAGCTTAATCCAAGCCTTGACAATGATTTTGCAAGTCAACTGTTGTAACTCGGTAAAACAAGTCATAAAATGCTGTCTGATGTAGTTCTCATCAGCTAAGTTAATCTTCATTGTTGGTGAGCTCAATGCTCTCTTCAAGATCAATCTATCATTGGGTTCAAATGCTAGAGACGGAGCGATGAAAATTGTGTCATCGGAAAATGAGTCTGGAGTATCACTTGAATTCTCTAGATTTAACAATTGTACCAACTGTTTCAGTGAAATTTTGAATCTAGACGTAGTTGTTTTGATACTGATCTCAACGTCAGTATTTTTCTCATATATTACGTTACACAATGCAGCTTTTAGCTCTTCAATGGTGTTATTCATCTCAATTCATAGACTCACAGAACAACTGAATAGCTGAAAGAACAACTCAAAGCAATGGCTGGAACTTCACATAGTGATTATATATTGTCCATAGTTGTTCAGCTGATGCAGTTTTTGACATGTTTTTGATAGCGTTAAAAACTGATGTGTATCATTTTCGATTCATCACATTTAGTGCTTATCACTTCACGAATAACCTGTCACATGGGTCCAAATGAGAAGCTATGCTGTGACAGAAAGGCGAATATTCCAACAAATTAGTTAACATCAACTCATATGAAACGTCTTTGAAGCAGATGATGTTGAGTGACTTGAATTAGGCTTATGCTTCTGTTCCTCTGCACATTTTTTTTCCCAATTTTTTTGGAGATGATTGGTAATCGAAACATGAAGACATCTCACACCAGTTTGAAACAAGATGAGAGATATGGCTCAACCTGCTGATATTGATATTCTGGGTCTCAAATTGTCCGAAGATGGTTCTCAAGAAGTTAAAAGCAAGCGATATCAGGAGTATCATGACCAGCTCAAGGATCTCTCTGATAAGTCCAAAGAAGCCTTAGAGATATTTGAGTTAGGTGTTGCCAAAGAGGCAAATGGGTCGATGAGAGATGCGATAGAATACTATAGAAAGGCTGTCAAGGTGAGTTTATTTTTCGAATTGCTAATTTCTTTATCATTGTACTAACTGTCACTAGTTGGACTCCAATGTCGAAAACTTGTACCGAGCCAAGATTTATTCCGAAATACCTGAGCCAGAGGAGAGAAAGGATCAAACGGTTGGGGTTAGACCTTTGAACGAAAAAGCTGTTGCTAAAATCGATGTTTCATTGTTGTTGAAGACCTTCTCGAAAGAGGTAATTCATCCTAGTGATGAGAACTCCCCATGTTTTTTGAAAGATCTACCTGATGACATAGTCCATCTCATCATTGAGATTTTGATACATACTGACACGCCCTCATTTGTGCAATTTTCATTGGCGTGTAAAAGACTTTCATATCTCGGATTTGGCACCAGTGATAGCTGGAAACTCTTGGCAAAGTTGGTATTTCCTCTTCAAAACTACGAGTATGAAGCAGCAGAGTTGAATGGTGTAACCAAAGATCAAGAACAAATGGTATCTTTATACAATCATGACTGGCACAAGATGTATTGTGAACGGCCATTTGTCAAGTTCAATGGGATATACATCAGCGTTGTTAATTATTACCGTGAAGGGGGTAGAGCTGAGGGTTCGTCAAGTTGGAATAATCCAATAAGAATGATCACATACTATAGATATATTCGGTTTTACAAAGATGGTACATGTATGAAATTTTTAACAGTCGAAGAGCCTCATCATGTTGTTCCCAAATTTACCAGGGATTGGAAAGAGAATGGATTGAAAACGATATATTGTGGAAGTTGGAACATGACTCCAGATGGGCAAATTAAGGTGGACACTGAAGGGTCTGTGGACAGATATAGATTTATCGAAAACTTGCAAATCAGGAATTCTGGACCGAGACATAGACATAACAGGTTGGTGTGGGTGAATTACGAGTTTATGGATATCGAGACAACAGAGATGTGTGAGTTTGATATAAAAAAAGAAAAACCTTATACGTTCTCGAGAGTAAAGTCATACATTGATGAGTAATGCTTTATGTATAGGAAATGAACAAAGAAACAGTTTAGAGCCAAGTGGTAGAAATTTGAAAAGATTCGAGGTTAATCAAGTGTCTGATGTATTATCAGACAAGAAAATATATATATACCCCTTTGAATACATCAATTATTGATAACCGCGCTATAGCTCTCCGTGTTTTATAGAATTTTTGATAATCGGTAGAACACGTGTTAGACAGCGAGACATGGTTCAAGATCATGCTCCGGTCTAGTGGTTTCACCAAGAATGGTGACAGGTGTAACAAGTACGTCATCAAATCAGCAGATACGCCGTATCCATGATTTACAGGCTTTTGCTGCAGCGCTTGACACGTTGTTACATGTCTATTTCAATCACTCAATTTTTTAAATGACTGATGCCCAAAGATTCAGTACCTAGTCTTTTCTTTGAAAATCCGTGAAATTTATTTCTTAGTGATGGTCTAAGCCGCTTCAAAAAAAAAGAACACCCATAGGCGAACAAGATCATATCAACGCAGGACTTTCCGGAGGATATAATCCGACACGCCAACATCTCATTTCATCATTTCATTCCATAGTCGGCTTTTTCGCATCCTAGAAGCCACTGGTTACCGAAGCAAAAAAAGGGTTCCGGTTATCAATTCATAGAGAAAAATTGGTCTGAGCATTCACCGAAAAAGTTTGATATACGCGAATATATGTTTTATCCCAAATCAGTATGCTTACAAAACATCAAAAAGAACGCTCAACTGAGTTAGATCTGAGATACTGTCTTGTAAACCAAACACTAGTTGTTTTTGTTGAAAATCTGGGATCCCTTTCACGAAGTGGTGGTGATTAAGTAGATAGTTCCACAATTTAAACTGATACCTTTCAATTTGAGCATTTCTGTTATTCTTCAGGATGGGGTAAGCAATCTGTCTGATAGGTGCAAATCACTTGGAACCTGTTTATGTTGAATCTTATTCAATTTCTATATCTTCATAGGGCAGATTGATGTGACGTCAGAGTTTGATTTTATTGGAACCGTCTAGCTGCGGTATAAACTCGTCGAAGATTATGCGCTGATTGATGGTCTCTCCCTTTCGATTGCTGTTGAACCCTCTTTTACCACCTTCACCCAAAAATGTCTGACAAGATTACCAGCAAATTGGATCACATTTGCATATATACCATGGTATTCAGAAGTACTTTCCGGTGTGTATGATTTTTATCATCATAGAGATACGGAGAATACTTTTTGTAAAATCACGATTGAAGATCCATCATATTGAGGAAAATTTCGATATTCGAAGTCGGGCTTGTTGATAATTGTCACAAGGATCATCGAATCGTCTTGATGAATACATGTTGCGATGTATAGCTATATCAACAAGTTGAGATCGCCTCTTTACCTTCACCCCCCTCTCCCCCTCCTCTCTTGTATATTACCGAAATGATGAAATTGAAAACTCTAATTTGAGTGGAATTTGCACGAGTTTTGTTCTAGCTAAACAAGGTCAATTACAATTATCATATGCTCTTTTTTTTTCCAGCAGCAGAGGAAAAAATCATAACATACACACCGACATAAACCATACATACTGACATTGGAGAACGATTTGTTCGACTAATGTAGATTAAAAACTTCACTATGTCCAGCCACCCTTTACAAAAACAACAAAATCCACCACCACATCCACAGCAGACACCCCAAATGCCGTACACGCAGTCGTTGAGTCGCAGTAGCAGTCAAAATAACATACACCATGCCATCAAGAGAAATATAGGGTCATCAACAACTTCCCTCACTGCATTTGGCGGCGTTCCACAAGTGGATAATGTGCCTGTATCTTTATCACCCTTCGAATATGCATCTCCACAGTCAACTCAACCCACATCGTATTTTGGTGGTCAGATCAAGGGCTCCAATGAAAGGGTCTCCTCGAAGGGCTACATGGATCAGTTGGAGTCTGAAGAGTTGGATTTTGATACTGCATACAACATGATAAATGAGTCTATAGATCATTTTGCGGCAGACCGTCATCATCGTCACCAACAGCAGCAACACCAACAGCAGCAACACCAACAGCAGCAGCAGCAACCACCACAAACCCAGCCGAGAACACCGGAGCCTCAACTCAATTTAATGCACTACAGGTCCCCCACCACCTTGGCACAGCAGCGATTTTATCATGAAAGCGACCAAATTTATCAAGATCACCGGAAGGCCATAATACAAGCAGGGATACAATCTCATGCACTGAGCATACCGACACAGCTGCGAACAGGACAAGAATCACATGATGATATTAAACAACAACAGCAGCAGCAACAACAACAGCATCAGCACCCATCTCATTTTCAAGTTTCTCCTCATACACGGAATTTGTTATACTCGGTGAACAACTTAACATCGTCATATCAGGCAAACAACGCAGGAGAGTACGAATTATTGTCTATTACAGAGAGCTCAGCCTTGGAGAAATTCTTGGATAGTGTGGTGGATGACTCCAAGTTGAATGACTTGGGAAAACATTGGCCCTCAATAGATCCAATGGCCAAGGTCGATCTGGCTTATCAATTGCCTGAATTGGTGACGGAAGGTAACCGATCTAGAACGTCTCAAATTCCTGATTTAAAATTACAAAAACTCAACACGAATACGAAGCCAATGCATCCCATACCACGAAGTCATGCTCTTTCTCTTGTATATGATCAACATTCCTCTTCAACCTCACCAGTTCCCAATCATTCCTCTGCTATACCAACTCCACGAGCAGAGCCCATAAAGAAAAAAAGAGGGAGGAAGAAAAAAAATATCGATATAGAGGAAACCAGCAATGCAACCGTTGCTGAGACTGATAATATTAAAAGGCCGAAGTTGGAATCTTCTCCAGGGGGGTCGGAGTCTGCCAGGATCAGAAGACTGATGTTGACAGAGGAGCAAAAGAAATTAAACCATACGGAATCGGAGAAGAAAAGGCGAGCTATGATCAAGAGTGCGTATGACAACTTGTTGGATACGATTAAGTTGGAAAATTGCTATCATATCAAGTATGTGAAGCAGACGGAGCTGGAGAAAAAGAGAAGTAGTAAGCGTGGCAACTCGAGACATGCGGTGATGAACTGTGTGATTTCCGAAATTGAGTGGCTTTTGAAACGTAACGAAGAGTTAAAAGGTAGATTGGAAGGAGTTTGATATTTATGAGCAATCATTTTGATGAAATGTATTCTCATACCATATGAATCACTTAAAGTGTGGTATTTCACGCTGTAGAAATTGTCTGCTTCCCCACGACTACTTTTCTGGTAACCCCAAAAAGCCAAAAAAAAATAAAAAGGCCAATTATTTTTATTAAATGTATATCGCTATATCCGAAAATTACAATTACAATAGAGTTATGAGGTGAGTTTAGAATCCCTAAGAATTTGATAAAATCTGTAGATAGAAGGTTGCTAACTTTTAGCAGTTCCCCAAAGAGAAGAATAGAGACCGATGTCATGAAGCTGTAAGTTGATGTTTTGTAATCCAATTCCCGAGCTTGCCAGTTTGTAATATGAGATATAAATTCTAACTGACATATCCATGTGATGGAACAGCTTGATGAGCGATTATGAGGTCAACTTGGTTGATGATAATATGCAAGAGTTCTATGTCAAGTTCCATGGTCCAAAAGATACCCCATACGAAGGTGGATGCTGGAAGATCCATGTCGAATTACCAGATCAATATCCATACAAATCCCCATCAATTGGATTCCAGAACAAGATTTTCCATCCAAACATCGACGAAGTTTCAGGCTCTGTGTGTCTCGATGTGATCAACCAAACCTGGTCTCCTATGTTTGATATCTTCAACATTTTTGAAACATTTCTTCCCCAATTGTTGAGCTATCCTAATGCAGCAGATCCATTAAACAGTGAAGCTAGTAGTTTATACACGAAGGATAACAAGTTATACATCGATAAGGTAAAAGCTCATGTGACGAGGTATGCAGACCCAAGCCGTTTTACATCGAAGGGAGATTTGATAATGAATGATGACCTGACTGGTCAAAGTGAGGAGTCTGATAGTGATGAAGATGACGATAACTCCAGTAGCGACGATGAGGAAGTTGCTGGTGACATAATCATTTGAAAAGAGATTTTTACCACTCATATTGCACGACTTTTCTCATTTTTATATCAAATTTTCCCCATTTTTATATCATTCACATTGACGATTTTTTATATCACTTTACATATATCGATACACATATGTATTATTCATTTCACTTTATCTTTTATTTTACATATGTTGATCATCCGGAAATGAAAAAAGATAGCCCAGTGAATTTCCTTTCATTAGTTGGTTCTCAATCACTATCTGAATGAGTTCGTTGACTGACGTAATCGAGGTTTTTGACATTTTTTTTTTTTTTTTAATTTTTTTTGAGTCAGCCTCAAAGATATCTTACTAAGAGCTTTTGATGGCTGATATTTGTTAGTCCTGCCTAATTGTCTTCTTAACATAATCTAGTATACTCTATAGCTACATCGTGTAACATCACCAAATCAATAGCTCTGTGTGTCAACCACAATCGGATTTTTATCAATAAGCAAGAGTGGCAGCCCTCAAACAGCGAAGAAGGGAAAAAAATCATAACATCGAAAACAAATTAACAATAGTAAAAAAAAATTCCATAAGCAAGGGCAAATTCAAAACAAATAACTAGCTACGTACAATTCTTACATTTCCAATTGATTTGCTGTTCTAGACATAGAGTCATCTACAGTATACCAGTACTTTCGCACACTGTATCACAAATTGACCACATGCACAACCACTTAAACCGCTTTAAACTCATAGTAACGGAAACTGGGCGTTAAGCAGATCATAATTTTTGCACTATGGCCCCTAACGATGAAATAAATCAAGATACAAACGTGGGGACAGGCATAACAGCATACATAGGAACCACTTTATTCGGGAAGAGCTACAATCAGATGAGCGACAACAAATCTGTCAGCTCACAAAAGCTGAATGAAAATCTCAAATCTAAACGTAACGGAAACAGTGTGACTGATGAAAATGACCGCCCATTGGCGTCCTCGGACAATGCTCAGGCGAGCAATCTTATCGAAAATACCAAAGAAAAACCAAACCCATTTAGATTTGAACTTCTGAGAGGGGATAAAGCTGATGAAAACGAAGCGAGGTACGACCTGAAGGATGGACAGCAGAACGCTGACAGGCTGAGAAAAGACATACTTGCTGGCATTTACGATGATGATGAGCATGTGTCACCTTACTTCCCAAATGATGAAGGAAATGCTTCGACAAGGAATGGTGATGGGAATCTGTCTCAGATCAGCAGAGATCTGACTCAAAATGGGACTACCGATTACAATACCTATAGGAACTCTGACTTCAACGTTGACAATACTGGAGTCACAGACCACAATAGTGATAGAAAGAGAACGACAAGGCCGCCTCTCAATGGTGGAAAAAATAGCAAGGCTGGAGAATCAGATCAACAAGATCAAGATGATCTCCAAAGTACTTGGAAAAGACGATTCAAATTCGCCACAACACCAACGGGCCTTACATTCAACATAGGTGCCAACGGCAGTAACAGCGGTGCAGATAATCCTGGAGGAGAAGGTAAAAAATGGAACAACTTTAGAAGTTCAATATTAGGTTTCAAAAAGAAGGAAAAACCTCAAAACGCCCCAGCCGTTGGTTATAACAAGGAAGATTTGAATAAAGAACTCGATGAAAAGACAAAACAGCGTGCTGAATTTTTGATGTCATCTTTAATAGCTGGATGTCCGGCAGCGTTGTTCGCAAGCAGTATCTTTTTGCGAGATGAACATGGAACTCAAAGAGCACCTTTGCTTCTTTCATTGCTAGGATTTCAATTGATCGATATTACTGAGCTGTCGAAGCACAAACACAAGACCTATAAAATTGAATTAGAGTATGGACTCTCTCCAACAAGATTGAAATGGTATATAATCAAGGATACCAGAGATTTTCTGTTGTTACACTCACGTTTAAAACTTCTCTTTTTCCAGTCAAATGCCTTCAGCAAAAAAGAAGTCGATTTACCAAAATTACCAAGATGGGAACAAGAAATTCGAGCTTTGAGGCTGGGGACCTTGAACAACAAGAATGATAAAAATAATGGCAACATCTTAAACGATAGATCGTTTTATGGTTTACAAGATACCACCCAATCACGAAATGGGGAATCTCAACAACGCGAAGCTGACGATACTTTATCGATGAGGTCAGCTTTGAGTCACTCATCTGGTATATCTCACCGTTTAAGGCAAGATTTCAGTCATCTGCTATCAAGTATTTCATCAAGGCCTGAAAAGCACAGTGACCCTCAACAGCTCAGTCTGCTGAGCCATCTTTTCAAAGAGTCTATGGAGCGATACATCAATCAATTGAATTTGACGTTGTCGTTGAGACCACAATCAAATAGAGTGTTTCAATTTTTTGAACTCTCGCCGATAGGTGTTTTATTGAGTTCAGAGCATGGCTATCAAGGAAAGCAAGGTTATCTCTTGGTTAGAACAAGTGCTAAAGCACAGGGCTGGAGAGTAGGACATCTCAAATTTAGAGAATTGAAAGACATGGTGGAAAGACATACCAACAAGTGGTTTTTGATAAGGAACAGTTACATCATGTACGTGGAAGACATTTATTCTACTACCCCATTGGAGGTATTTTTGGTTGATGCTTCAATAACAGTTGATTTCACAGGTGCTAATGATATTCTACCAAGAAACGCACTAGAATCAGAAGATGAAGGATCCTTATTGGATGAGCCTGATAATTTGAAAGAGGTGAAAAAGAAAAGCCCATACTTGACCATAAAACTTGAGAATAGTGAGCGTAAGATTAAAATGATAGTCAGATCAGAAAAACAGTTGAACTTATGGTTGAGTTCAATCAACGCAATGATTTCTAAAACAATCTGGTCTCAGCCGAAGAGGTTCAATAGTTTTGCTCCAGTGAGAGACAACTGTTTTGCTCAATGGTTTGTTGACGCAAGAGACTACATGTGGGCATGCAGTTCTGCATTAGAGATGGCAAAGGAAACTATTTATATACATGATTGGTGGTTATCCCCCGAGCTTTACATGAGGAGACCCGCAAATGGTAACCAACAGTGGAGACTTGATAGAATCTTGAAGCGCAAAGCTGAGCAAGGTGTCAAGATCTTTGTCATCGTCTATAGAAATGTTGGTAATACTGTTGTGACAGATTCGTCTTGGACAAAGCATTCTTTATTGGATCTTCATCCTAACGTTTACGTGATCAGATCTCCGAACCAATTATTGCAAAATACATACTTCTGGGCACATCATGAAAAGTTGTGTGTCGTTGATAGTACCATTTGCTTTCTTGGTGGAATAGATTTGTGCTATGGTAGGTTTGACACTCCAGATCACGTCTTGACAGATGACGCTCAGACAGCTTTCCCTAATGCTGATGGATCAGCAAGAATTGCTAGAGCGGCGAATGAAGAGGACATCAGATTTCAGAATTTCCCAGGTAAAGATTATTCAAATCCCAGAGTGAAAGATTTTTTCAGCCTTGATAAACCATATGAGTCGATGTACGATAGAAATGAGATTCCAAGAATGCCATGGCATGATGTTCATATGATATCTGCTGGTCAGATAGCCAGAGATTTATCAAGACATTTTGTACAGAGATGGAATTACCTATTAAGACAGAAGAGGCCATCGAGACCGACACCGTTGCTTGTACCACCATCTGATATGACACCTGAAGAGATAGTAGCTGCTGGATTGGATGGAACTTGTGAAATTCAATTGCTTAGGTCTTCAGGAAATTGGTCGTTAGGTTTGAAGAAACACGAGCAGAGTATTCAAGATGCATACTTGAAAGTAATTGAGACTAGTGAGCATTTTGTTTACTTAGAGAACCAATTCTTTATTACCAGTTCGGAATGGGATGGCACAGTAATCCACAACAGAATTGGTGATGCACTTGTTGATAGAATCATAAGGGCTCACAGAGAGGGAAAAGAATGGCGTGCCGTTATTGTAATCCCATTGATGCCTGGATTTGAAGCTCAAGTGAGCGAGGCTGATGGCTCATCTGTAAGAGTCATCATGCAATGTCAGTTCATGTCAATATCCAGAGGTTCTACATCTATCTTTGCCAAATTGAGAAAAGTTGGGATTGACCCAGATGATCATATTCAATTTTTCTCGTTGAGGAAATGGGGCAAAATTGGTCCCTCAAAGAAGTTGGTAACCGAACAATTGTATATTCATGCTAAAACAATTATGGCAGATGATAGGGTTGCAATCATTGGTTCAGCTAACATCAACGAGAGATCAATGAGAGGTGATAGAGATTCAGAGGTTGCTGCCATTGTGAGGGACAAAGAAATGATTAAGACCAAAATGAATGGTAAACCTTATCTTGCTGGCAAGTTTGCTCATACATTACGTATGAGATTGATGAGAGAGCATCTTGGCGTCGATGTTGACATGTTGGAATTGGTTGAAAGAAGATTTGGCCAATTGGAAGCAATTGCGAAGACAGATATTGGTAAATGCGCATCAACAGGCAAATTCACCTCGGAAAGTCACCATATTGCCTCAGCAATGGTGGAACTTGCTTCAAGAGAAGTTTTGAATCAACATCAGGGTACCGAAAGGTGGCAAAAATTCATGAAGGCAATTGGTGCTGATCACATTGAGATTCCAATGGAAGAAGAGGAACTACCAGAGTCGCTTAGGGAGACAAAGAAATACATGCCTCATCCTTTATTTCATTCTTTCAATCATCGTGCCGGAATTGCCAATCTTGGTATGAGAGATAAGAAGAAGTTTTCTTCAGATTCCAGAATACACAATAACAAGGACCACAAAAATGACATTGATGGATTGGGGAAGGATAAGTACAGATCTGATTCCTTTGAAAAATCAAGCAAACACATCAATAAATTGATTGAAGAATGGGCGAAAGATTCTTTGAACACTTCAGAGACGTATTTGCCACATGTTGAACAAGTTATCGAATATCTTGATGATGATAATATTGATAATGAGGGTGATTTGCTGAAAGAATTTGATCATGATGAAGAGGAATATCTCATGCAAAAAAATCGTGAAAGATGGCTTTTTTTGAAAAGAATTTCTTATTTGCAAAGGTGTGCCGGAAAGAAGAAGTCCTTGGAGGAATTGGCCAATGCTAAAAACAACATCGATCCCGTCAGTTCTACAAACTCCGAAAGTCAAGGTTCCTTACCCGATGGTAAACATGACATCCAAACAACAGCTTTAGATGACCAGGGAATTCAAGATGCCTTACAATCTTTTGTCTCAACTGGGAACCCTAATTACAATCAATTCGTTGACCCTTATGGATTCGAAGATCCTTTAGATGAGGAGTTTTACGAAGATGTTTGGTATGCCAATGCAGTTCGCAATACCAGACTCTACAGAATGATTTTCCATTGTCAACCTGATGATGCCGCAGAGTCATGGACTGATTATACAAGACTTTATAATATGGAGAGTCAGTTTGCCAAAGCACAGAAAAACGATACATCCATCAAGCCAGACGAGGAGACTAGTGAAATGGGTAATGGAGGAGACGCAAAGCCAATTGAAACCCCAAGCAAGGGATTGGGTGTGTTGGGATTGCGGTCTGAAGAAGGCAAGGATAAACAAGATATGCTGATTGATTCCGGTAAGAATTCGCTGCCTTCTTCATCATCTACATCGTCGTCTACAACATCAACTGCCAAGGACGGTACGTCGCCTCAAAATCTGAAGACCAAGAGCTCGACTATGTTTGACGACCAAAACCAGAACACGTCCGACACATCGGATACCCCTGAAAAGGTTGAGCTTGAAACCAAAAGGCGCAAAAGAAGAGCTGGAACGTTCGCTTCTAGGCATAGAAATGCAACATTTGGTGAGATTATCTATGAGAAGCAGACAGCTGAGAAAATTTTAAATCATATCCAGGGTCACTTGGTGTTATTTCCAACAGATTGGTTGCACATGGAGTTGGAAAAAGATGGAAGTTGGTTCTTTAATGCGGACAGATTGCCTCCTATTGAGATCTATGATTAAAAGGGGCGGCTTTAAATAAACGACTATTTTTATAGAACTAAAAAGTTCAATGCTTTATTTTTTAATGTTCGCTACTAATGTTGTGCTGCTTTGCGCAAAAATAGTAATTTTTTTTATCGGCGAGTAAAAAGAGAGCATTCGTGGCCCTGTTACGGGCACACCTCCCAAAAAATGCCCTCTGTTTATTTGAATTTCCTGATGAGGTAATCTGTGCTTTTGATAAGCGGATTTCTTATCTTGTTGTTGTGCTTACCAAAATTTGGCTCCTTATCGAAATGTCGGGCAGATGATGATGTTGATGGAATATGATGTTCAAAGTGATTGCGTTCCTAACTTTCTCTGATCTCTCAAAATCCGATATTCGTTCCATCTGATTTACTTGTACAAACTGAAATAGAAGTGCAAGTCACAATTTTCGACACATAGTGTTATACTATTATAGTTGTGACGTTCCGACCTACAATATCCGAGATCAAGAAGTCAATTTTGAGAATCAGTCTGTTCTCTAAATGAGTCAAAGTTCCTGAAAGGAGTTATAAAAACAAATTTATATGTTAATACGGACGTCAGCTAAAGGTTAAGCAATTGTGGCACTGTTATGGCACGAATTCAAGAACTGGAGTTGGACACTCGAGATCCAATATTTGGCAAAGTGGCCACTGATAATGCTGAGCAAAGAGGAAGGCAGTTTAAACTTCCTTTGAGGCATGAATTCAACAACAAAAATATACTGTTCAAGGGAACGGTAGCTTCAAACGCCAATGAATTTATAAGGAGTAGATCACAATTTAGCAGAAACTCATCGGCACATAGTGGCAAGAGCAATGCTGGAAAGAGGAACAACAGCATAACTATCATACCACCTTTCAATAACTCTACCAATTATACCAACACCAAGTCGTTGTTGTCGCTGTACAATGATAAGATAGTCTCCGATACGGTGTTGCCTCTACGGCACTCGAAGCAAGTATCCTCGAGAGCTGGAAGTCGAGGCAGCTCCACACACTCACTTAAGCAAAATTATACATTCGGAACAGCTTCTTTAGCAGAATTGCGGGACCGCCAGGAAAGTATTGTCGGTGACATACCGCCCCATGAAGATCAAGAATATCTTTTAGAAATTGAAGTGCGAAAACGATTTAATAAGGCAGCCAGTATATCTGGGCCAGCAGGAATAAGAAGAGAGTTCAAGAAGTCGTCATTAAATCATTCTTTCAACGCCAGTAGCAACAGTTCTGCTTATAGTACTGACGAGCAACAAAAAGGAACTGCGGTGAATTCTGATGATGATGATGATGATGATGATGTTGCAAACGGCCTAGAGTTGGAAGAGCCAGTCGACAACGTGTACAGGAATGAAAGTGTATTGGGCCCTGAATCTGCTTCTCCGAAAACAACTACAATTTCGCTACAGACCGAAAATGAGATTGGAACTAATGATCATCTTCGTTCACAAAATCACCCAATGAGAACATTGCAGCGGCAGATGAACATTCGTGACCAAGTGTTGACTATCGATAAAGATGAGAATAACATAAACGAACTTGCTCAGAAATGGAACAGCTTCGTCAGTTTGGATGATCGAAGAATGTTTGAATCAATCACCTATGACTTGCGTAAAATCGCTCGGTATAATCAGAAACCGGTCTTGGAGGCTTTGAACAGATGTAGCTCCAATAATTTCATAAGTTTTGATAAATCAGCAAGCTCGGGATTGAACGTTACGAGAAAGAAATATGATCTAGCTACAGGGAGAGCGCAATTAGTGAAATTTTGGAACGAGTTAAATGAATCAAATGAGGTACCGGAACTGAGAAAATCTGATGATGATACTCAAATTCTAGGAAGGACAAACGATGTATAAAATGTAATTTAAATATCTGTAACATTGGTAATACACAAAAAATAGCTCAAAAGTCTAAAAAATGAGTGTCAACTATTAATTAGTCCAAATATCTGTCTAAAGGTTCACCCATAACCGACTCGATGACTTTAACCAATCCACTCCTTACTTCATGCTCAACCTCTTCGTCGTCATCCTCTAGCAATTCAGCAATCAAAGGTACCAATTGGGGCAACAAGGTTAACCACTGGTCACCGACCTTTTGATAGATCAACTTCATCGTTTTAGCAGCCCAAAATTTTTCTCTGGTGTTGCACGAGATCGCCAAATGCTTCATCAATAAATCATTGAGAACCTTATTGTGCTCACCGGATGAGCATGTCTGTGCCAATGAGGAGATAGACTTTACCAAATACTTGCCAATACCATCCTCAATGTTAACCAATTGATCGGCTAATGATTTAGAAATGACATCAAATCTTGTTTCACTCGACCAAAATTCATCTTGATCGTATCTGAAAGATGAGGTCAAGGAAATAAGTATAAGACGACGTAAGTTAATTTCAACAACGTCTCCTTTTGAGAATCTCAGTAAAAGCTTCTCAACATTCTCCAATAAGTAAGAATAGTAAGTAGTGATAATTGACTTCAAGCTCTCTTGTAATTTGTTGAAAAATCTGAAGAACGCCAACAATCTATCAACCTCGCTTATATCAGAATTTGAGCCTTCTCCATCAAAAGCCCATCTAGAGATACTGGCAAACAATGGCCTAAAGCTTTTGTCGTTCAACTTCATCACATAGTTGATACCGCATTGAAACAACGACAGTTCGATTCTGTGTATGGTGTTGTTGTCAAATTTGCTTTGGCTTCTATATTCGAGGGCAGATAAGAAGAACCTCACAAAGACAATGGACTCAGAGACTGCAGTCTTCTTATCAATGTTATCAATTGTCAACTCCAATGTATGCAAGTACAATCCAAGCGCTATTGGATCAAGAGAGGACACATCTGACCAAATTAAAGCCAATGACTTCAATACCTCTTTCAAATTCATATGTTGAACGATGATGTCCAAGATAGACAATCTTGTCGATTCAGGAATTTCACTGGCGCTAAAGACCAATTTCATAACTTTTTTCAAATCAGATAACATGAAAACTGGCAATTTTTTGATCAAACATGAGAACAAAATGAAAATCGACACTTGTAACAACTCACTATCCTTCTTTCCTTGAGAATCATTGAATATGTTGTATACTTGAGGAAGAATTTTAGGAAAAAGTCCTATCATCTTCACGCCGATGATTGAAATGATACTGGTGATACAGTTGATCGATGATACCAAAACCTCAGGCGAGCCCTGGAAAAGTAATCCTGACTTACCAATAGCAACATTAAGACATTTCATCAATAAGGAAGAGTCTAAGTGATTGTTAAACTTTTGGCAAATGCTGCTCAAAGTATCAAAGGAGCTTTGAGACAATTCAACATCTTCTTCCGACTCAATGTTGCTTATCAAAGCAGGAATCAATTTATTAGCTGACTCTTGGGCGTACAAGTCATCAGATGGTTCCAATTCAAACTTAGAACCCGCTAAGGACGTCAAATGTCTCTTGATGCTCATATCCTTAGTTGTCTTAGCATCTGCTCTTATTACTGACAAAACTGATTCGATGAACTGTTGGATGGGTAATAAATCTAAGATGTCGCCTAATAATTTGTTCAAGTTGCTGGATATTTCCTCCTCTGTTGGATTCATATCATTTAAGATGTACTGAACCAAAAGACTAAACGATTCATTGATTTTGTTGATCTCGTTCTTATCACCATCTAGTAAGGAAGATGCTATTTTGATTCTTATGTGTGGCAACGACGACAAATCATTATTACCGGTAATAGTTTGATCCAAAAAGGTGAGCATATTCATTCTCAAGTTGAACAATTCCAACTTAGTCAATGACAAAATATGAACACCAAAAATGCTTCTCTGAAATAAGCTTTTGTAATCATCAGATTTCGGATCTAAGTGATCTAATGGTAACAAAGTCCACAATTTCAAAAACTCCAACAAAGCCAGTAACTGGTCTTTTGATTCAAAGTTTTTCAAAAATGATGAAGCAAACTCCAACAAAGCTCTGCAATCGGCCATCTTATGCTTGCCATACAACGATGAGTACTGCTGTCCACACAAAAACAAAATTAAACTGATGCTATATTGGATACCCAAAGTACGTGCTAATGTAGTGAATAACTTGACTCTACGATGTCTTGGAATATGCTGGAATGCACTGACAAATGAGGTTATTAAAAACTCAATTTCTTCAACTTCACCATTCTGAGCTGCAGCAGCCAAGGCTGGAACGACACACAATATTGTTTGCTCCACAACGTGGTTGGAAAACTCATCATCCTGTCTTATTGTATGAGCACCCATGAAGGTGAATATTGGCATGACAGAATGTAAAATAGTTTCAGGAGTTAATGAAGCTAATGCAGCAACTACAAGTAATAACTTGTTCTGGATCTGTGGCGAGGATGATGACCTGATAGTTGCAATGATTGAGTCAGCTCTAATGGTTGAATGTTCAGCCAGCGGTTTAGAAGAGGTAGCACTAGCCGTCTGCAACGATTTCAGAACTTTCAACATACATGATGCCAAGGTCTCTTGTGTGTATGCCACTGGCAAATTACCATCGTTGTCGAGAGCTTCCAAATCACCCAAGACATACAAAAGTCTTTGCAACAACTCAAAGCTTGCATCTTTGATATCAGTGCTTTCCAAAACTTCTAAGATAATTGTTAACTTCTTCAAATGATCAGTGGCAATTTTGGCAATGGAACTGTCTTTTAATGCCAGTCTTGTAGATTGAGATGACCGTCTTCTTCTCTTAACAGTAGAACCTTCTTCCATAGGTTGAGTTAAGGTAGCTTTTTTCAACAATTGGATAAACATATCACTGGACAAGTTGAATGATTGTAAAACTTCAATCACATCTATATTTGAATTGTTGTCAATTACCTTTGACAATATCTCCAACTGAAAGTCATGCTTCAAACTGCTAAAAATTTGGCCGGCCTTAACAACTGCGATAGTGGACAATGAATCATCATCGCTTAAAATTGATTTGGTCAAAAGTTCAATGGCAAAAGTACTTCTTTCCTTGAGTGAAATCAAATCGAAGACAGTTGTTTCAAACTCTGCAAAATTAACGTCAAAATCTTTACAGTTGAATATCCAGGTAGATCTATCATCCAAATAGTTTCTCAAAAACTCCTCAAACAACAGTGAAGGCTGTGAAATACCTTTGACAACATTTTTACCCATAATCACAAGTTTAAATAAAAATAATTTAACGTTGGGCAAATTGTTGGCCAAGCAATGGGTGACGAAAACTGAGTAGTACAACTTGTTATTCTTTTTGTCCAGCTCCAAAATTTGTGTCAGTCTTTTGAAGATTTGTTGGTCATCCAATTTGTACAAATCTTCATTATCCAAAAACTTTGTGTAAAACAGTTTGATATCCTTTGGATCTAACAGAGCAATTTTGTTTGAATTGACACCATAAAGATCATCACTCAAAAAGAAGCTCTTGGTAAGGTCGAACTCGTTAGTGTAAATAGTATTGATGAGCTCATAGCCACCATTTCTTATAATTTCTCTCTTGTCCGCCAATAATACAAGCAATATAGGGAACAAAATGAATAGCGAAGTATCTCTTTTCAAAATCTCCTTGAATCTTCGTCTCAAGATTAAGATAGCTTGGACTCTTGCCTTTGTTGGCAACTTCGCTGAAATAGATACTCTAATCAAAAATGAGATAGAAGATTCTGGCGAGGAAAAGATTTCTCTGTTGAATAAAGAGAATTGTTTCAATTCTATTGCTGAAATGAAAACGGGGATCAAGTTATTAAACTGTTCGTTATTATGTGAGTTTGAAGCCAAAAATGATCTAACATCTGTCTTGTTCAGACTCAACTGGGATTCAAATTCCTGAGTTGGTGCCTCTGCAAATTCCTCAACAAGCTCTTCTTCTGCTTCAACATTTAATTTCTCGTCTGAGTCATCATCAATCAAAGTGGTTTGCAACATCATTTCCAAGTTACTAATATCGAATTTTAATTCGTTCACAGATTGTAAAAACAAGATTTTGTCCGATTTGATTAACCATTTGAAATATTTTGCTGAGCCCAGAGCCCCATTCAATTCTAACAAGTTTTGCAACATCAACTTGAAGTCAAGTTTGGAGCTCACCTGGAATTTTTGTAAAATGTTTCTATAAAGATTATCGTTCAATTTTCCATTGATGATACAACTTCTCGTGTAGCTGGTGATGAATTTGTTGTTACGTTTAGTCTCTTTGAAGAGAACTTCTTGCAATTCTTCGTCAGTTTCAAGTGGCTTTAAATATTGCAAAAATTTGACTGGTATGACTTCAGTTGATTGCAAAGTTTGGTACAATTTCAAAATACATGCAAAGCCTTGTCTGGAAAGATGTTTTGACGAAGATAAGATTGAATCGATACATGCAAAAATGACATCCTTAGAAAGTGGGATACTGGCGGCCAAAACTGAAAGCACTGTATATGAAGTTATCTTGCATTCCAGGTTTGCTGACTTCAACAATTCACCACAGGTCTCTAAGACAGTAGGAGTCACTTGTGACAATTTCGTAAGATCACTTGATTGTAATGCAACAATACTCGAAATAGAACAACTGATGTAAAAAATCAATTGTTTTGAGTACAGATTTTTGTGTGAAAGTTGTTCTATAAGAAACTTTGAATAGAATTTATGAAAATCCAAATCTGTGAATGCCTTAATCACCAGATTTTGGCTTGGTAGAGTTCCTAATTTCTTGAAATTGAATACCCACTGAAAAATATTTGGAAAGTTTTGTGATGGCACAACATAGAGAACTTTCTTAAAGACGAGTTGGTTGAAATAAGGTAAAGTTGTCAACAAAAGCTCTTCAGAGTTATAAACATTAATCTGAAATCTTCTCAAGGGCCATTCAGCTACTTTTAAAGCAACAGCCAAATGCCAATAAGGAGACAACAAATTCAAAAATGTGTTGACTTGTATGTTCAAATTCTTATTTTGTTCCTTTGTTTGAACAAGTCGGTCAAAATTGATGGAGGTCTCACTGAATAAAGTATTCTTGAATTTGCCAAACCTGGAATCGATTGCTTCTAACTCTTCCAATGCTTCAAATGCATCTGCATAAATAGAATCATAATCTTGAGTTGAAGCAAACTTTGGCTCATAAATCAACGAAACTGAGTGTAATTTGGATCTCTTCTTTCTATCAAGAGCAACCGTTTGGTTTGCAACTGAGATTTGAGAAAGTTGCAGTGAAAGTGAAGTCATGTCGTTGTGGAAAGATAACTGCTTACCTCAAATCACTGGCAGTACACCTCTTCTCATCTTCTCATTTTGAAAAAAAAAAAAAAAAAAAAAAAAATTTTGTTTTCTCCTTTTTTTTCCAAAATTGCCAAATGGGGATAGATTTAACATATTACTAGATGAAGCAGTCAAAAGGAGAAGTTGATATTCGAAAATTTTATTATCGCATGCGAAATGAATATCAGTAGGAGATGAAGTTGGCAGTGATCACGTTAGAAGATCAACATCAAAGAAGAGTGATATTTGGTGGGACCTCCTTCAAAAGAAAAGTTGCACATTCTAAGAGAACATGATGGTTGATACTGCTGTGTGCTGCTACTGCCAATGTTGATTTGTATCATTCATCGCGGCTGAGCCCCTGGCAAAACAAAAACAAAAAAAAAAAATAATCGTTGATCTATAAATAACAATAACCACTATATATATAAGAAAGACCCTTTTCCTCGGCTAGATCAAACTTCTTTCATTTGCAACTACATTCATCTCCACTACTATCTGAATTAAGGATTGTACATAAACATTCAACAATTGAATATGGGAGTAGGTACTTTATCATGTTTTTTTTTCAACAATCACCACGCTGTGCAGTTTTTTTACTAACACAAAAGTAGCATCATCATCAACAAGGAGGATATTACCAACCACAACCACAATACTACCAACAACAGCCTCAGATGGTTTATGTCCAGCAGCCGCCTGCTCAAAAGCGTAATGATGGCTGTTGTGGTTCATGTTGCGGATGTCTCACAGGTTTATTATGTTGCTGCTGTTTAGATCTGTTGTTCTAGATATGATTTTGCTGTTGAATTCACTGTTATATACACAAACTGAATTTTTTTTTTTTGATTACCAAGGTTGTTGTTGTTGTTGTTGTTGCGGCGTTATCTGTGTAGCTATCAATTATTGCTACTGCATGTAGTTTTCGATTCAATTGATATGTTGAAGAATATTGTGATTTGGTAATTATTGTCGCATTATACTTGCGAACAATTTACTTATGATAAAGATGGTGAAGAATTGTGCCGGATAGTGGGCGTATCGCGTATCGGATGCTCTTATGATGTTGTTTGATTCATGCTTCAAGAGATTGGACATTGACGCTATTGTTTTTATTCACTCACCTTACCTGCATTCGTCACAGTCGTATTATAGTCATCATACTTTCACCGTGGAAACCACTTCTTGTCATCATTATCATCTATTGCATTTGTCATTTGACTGTCATATTGTAAGTTTCTTCTAAAGAGTCTTGTAAATCATTTTTATTATCATCCGGCAATCTTCGCTAAGTCCTCACAAAATGTCTTAGACATTCAGTCAGTGGTGGCCTCAATAGTTTCAACTTCACACTAATACTGAGAAAGCAAAGCCTGGTCTCTGGGGTAGCAGAAGAAAGATCTCGTTTGAGAGCACTTTTTTTTGGATTTTTCAGAAAGATCAAACATCTCATCTCAATTATAAATAAAGCCCTTTTTCAATGTTTTTTTTTTTTCTTTTTCTTTGATGCATTTTTTTGATATATTTATTAGTTACCTGACAAGCATACAAAAAGACAACAGCTCATGCGAGTTACATATTCCATATGAAGTTTGGTCAGCGTATAATATCTTTACCAATTAGTGAATCTGACGGTGATGATTTTTTGTATTTGAAACTATTTGATTTGGTTGACAAACCAGACATTGACGATGTTATGCAAGAGATTGATCTTATCAATAGTGACGTATTTGAAAAGGATAACAAAAATACCCTGCAAAGTCGCCTTCCCAATTTCAAAATACGGATCGAGGGTACCAATGGCCAATCAAATTACCAAATAAGTTCTGATTTGACGCGGGAATCGATATTAGATCAGAGAGTGAGG
Source organism: Nakazawaea anatomiae (assembly GCA_030556755.1). NCBI lineage: Eukaryota > Fungi > Ascomycota > Pichiomycetes > Alaninales > Pachysolenaceae > Nakazawaea > Nakazawaea anatomiae. Next base: position 211,790 of record JAKTUO010000017.1, on the reverse strand, counting down.
ACAAATAATGCCTTGAGCGTCATCCTGGATGACGAGTTATTTGTGAACTTCATATACAAGTTTTTGATATGCGGTACATACGATTTCGAAGAAAGTGATTTTGAACTAGTGGTGACTAGAGGAGGAGGAGAAGAAGAAGGAGAAAGTGATGGTGAGACACATGATGATCTGGGCTATGACTTGATAGTGGTTAAGAAGACAGGTGATTTTGCCATCAAATTGTTCTCCATTTCTTTAGTGGAATCAAGTCATTTGGTTGTTGATCTCTTCCATTGGTTTAATTTCGTGAGTGTTCAAAGTGTAAATCAATTTAGAAGGCTGAACTATTTGTATCGGTTAAATAAAATTAATGAATTTAAGATAAAGAAACTTTCGGGAGATGTTGAGGAGATTATGAAAAACTACGAGGTGATTAAAGATAATAGCGAAAAGTTCAAATTGTTATTGAATCTGAAGAAGAAAAAAATTTTGGAGTTGAGCAAGGGACTCAATGACGGCAATAAATCGGTAGATGTGTTCGCTAATTTGAATGCGGATAGAAAGGAAATTGATCGATATGACATTATTAACAATTCGTCGATTGATTTGAGTGAGTTGAATGTTAAACACGATGATGATGACGAAAATGTACCTGCGAAGAAGAAGAGAAAGACACGTAGGAAGAAAAGCAAAGTGAAAGAGGAAGAGGACATCAAAGAAGAGCTGGGAAGCACGGGGGAAGATATCATGGAAGAAGACAAAGAAAAAGACGACATCAAAGTGAAGTATGAGACACAATCGCCGGGACTGAAGAGCAAGGAAGAACCACTAGAAACCCAAGAAGATATCCCTATGATAGAGGAAGTAGAAGAAGAAGAAGAGAGAGAAGTTCAATCGGAAGGATCTGAAGTCACAGCTAACAAGGATGATATAGACGAAGGTGAAGAAAAAGAAGATGATCAGACAGACTACTCAACAGATGAGGATTGATGTGATAGATGCTTTGTCAAAAGCTCTTCTTGTCTTCTCTTGCGTCCCTTAGGAGTAGTGTCCTTTATGAACAAATCTTTTTTATAAGAAAACAAACAAAAACAAAAAACAAAACATAAAACGTGTAACGTGTCAGTTGCAGTTTTGTTGGTCACTCGCGCACAAGTTGTTTACTCTCGGAGTCAGGGGGGTGATGATGATGATGATGATGATGAGATACATAAAGTAATATCACTATTCAATAGAAATATCAAAAAACACTCCTCAATAAGGATCTGTTCATCTTGTTCACTCGATAAGAAAAATAAACTGAACAATAACAATGTCGATATGCCTCTTGTTATTAACAATCTATTCATAGCACATGGGCTCTTTGATCTCATCTCATTACTTTACTCTCCAGATCAATCAATCAAACTTCTCCGTTTCACTCACCGGTTTTTCTGTTTTTCTTCCAAAATTTATAAAAATTAGTAAAAAATTTTCTTCTCCAGTTAATCAGGTGCAGCAAAAGTGTATTGAAAGGAAAAGAAAGGAAAGGGAAATGGAAAAGGAGAAACTCAACCAACACAACGCATAAGAGAAAAGAGAGAATTTTTTTTTTTTCTCCTAGAAAAGCAGTTAAATAAATGGAAGTCATCAAATCTCATCCATAAAGCATCTTCATAATCTTCGGTTTCTCAAAATTATCATCTTATTGTTATATCATATCATATATACATATATATATAACTTTTTTTTCATCACTTCTTTTCATTCATTAACCCCTTTATGTATATTTCATATACATACGTAGGAATTATTTCGTGAAAAGTGACTTTCGTTTGCAAAACTTTTCAAACACTATTCAATTCGGGTTTCCACATTATTCTTCCTTTTGTTAAATATATATTGATTCATTTGGTTTCACCTGTGTCACACAAAAAGCGTTTCCTTTCCTTGAGCTCCATATACCAAAATTATGTCGTATCAACAATACACCACATATCTGCACCCAAATGATATTTATCAACAACAGCTGCTGCTGCATTTACAACAACAACAGCAACAGTTTCAACAACAACAACACCAAGCATATCAAGGATCTTACTACAACTCCTCGAATAACTCGCAAAACTCGTTGATCAGCTATTCCGTACAGCAACTGCAACAGGGTGCCCAATTAAGTCAAGCACCACCACACCAACCGCCACCACCACATCATCAACAACAACAACAACAACAGCAACAACAACAGCAACAACAACAGCAACAACAACAACATCAACAACAGCAACAGCAGCAGCAACAGCAACAGCAACACTTGGGCAATTCTGAAGATTATGGCCAGGAGTACATGACCCCAGACTTGACGTTACAAGAATATCCTTACGAAGACATATATCAACCAAACGATTTGAGGCAAGATAGAGCCGCTGCGCCATCCAGAACCGTGTATTTGGGAAACGTACCAAGTGATATCACCCCAAAGGAGTTATTAGATCATGTAAGATCGGGAATCATTGAAAGCATGAAGATTTTACCATCTAAAAATTGTGCATTCATCTCCTTTTTGGATGAAAGTTCGGCATTGTTGTTTCACTCTGATCTGATTTTGAAAAGACTCACTATAAAACAAAATGATATTAGAATAGGTTGGGGTAAACATACTCAATTACAACCAGTTGTATTGAACGCAGTTAACAGATATGGTGCAACACGTAATGTCTATTTGGGTAATTTATCACCAAACATCACAGAAGAAGAATTATTGCAAGATTTAAGCGAGTTTGGTCCTATCGATACCATCAAGCTTATTCCAGAAAAAAAAATTGCATTTATCCATTTTACCAGTATATTAACAGCTATCAGAGTGGTACAAAACTTGCCAATCAATGAAAAATATCAGGACAAGAAAATTTTTTACGGTAAGGACAGATGTGCCTTTATTACAAAGACTCAACAACATAACGCTGCACAATATCTCGGATTAAATCCAAATTTTGAACATCTTATCACCAACGCTGATAGAGAGTTCATTTCCACGGCATTGGTTCAACAATCAACAGCTGCTCTGGCTATTGCCACTTCTGCTGGTGGTGCTAATAATTTGGGGAATAGAACAGTTTATTTGGGTAATTTACATCCAGATTCAACTATTGAAGAGATTTGTAATGTTGTTCGAGGTGGTATTTTGCAAAATATTAGATTGATTAGCGAAAGACATGTTTGCTTTATCACTTTTATCGATCCAATTGCCGCTCTGCAATTTTTTGCCATGTCTTCTTTACATGGATTGATCATACATAACAGAAAGATCAAGATTGGATGGGGAAAGCATTCGGGCCCATTGAGTAATGCTTTAACTTTAGCTGTCGGTAATGGTGCTTCAAGAAATATTTACATTGGTGGCTTAGATTTACCTCCTGAAGGATCCGATGAATTATTTGTCTTTGCCTCCAAATTGAGAAAAGATTTCGAAGAGTTTGGTGAAATTGAACAAATCAATTTCTTTGTTGAGAAAAATTGTGGATTTATCAATTTCACCAACATTTCCAATGCAATTAAAGCTATCGATGGTATCAAGTACAACAAGGACTACGAAAATTTGAAAATAAATTTCGGAAAGGATAGATGTGGTAATATTCCAAGACAATTCCAAAATAATAACAATAATAACAATGCCGCCAATGGAGGACATAAGTTTAGATATTCTTACAATGATCAGAACACTGATTTACATCACCAGAATCATGAACATCCATCACAACAACACCAAGATGAGCAGTTTGGTAGCAGCTCAAGTATGGAACTCTTGAATGAGGGTGGTGAATCTAATGGCAGCAGCAACAATGGTAGCGGTCGGTTCAGTCAACAGAACACAGATGAAGGTGAACTTGAAGCTTAAGTATCTTTTCAAGAGAACTTTAAACTCGTGAATTTGATCGAACGCAAAAGTTTCTTGTGCTGCAGAAACACTATGACGGAATGAGAATTCTTATCGGGCAATCTTAATTAGACACATAAAAGACATATACAAAGTTAGAAAGTTAAGATAAAAAAGTATATACAAAATATAATCAAAACGAAAAGTTTGTTTTCATAATCAAATAGTAGAAAAATAACGCATAAAATGAATATGTTACTCGCGACAAGTAACATGCTCAAGCTAAAAATGAATAAGCATGATAACTTATATCATTTTCTTACTCTTCTCCTCCATGTTGCCGCTGAAATATCCATTATGAAACATGCTTGTAGCTCGAACATGCCTTAGTTCCAAGAATTAGCACCTGCTGATTTGAACCAATGACTAATTCCCCACATGATATGAGCTGATGGGTTACATCTTCAATATGCAGCGCTTATGAAACGAGATCGACATTTGATCCTGTTGGCGTATATAGGGGAGCATGAAAATAATCAGTACATTTTTCATAGCTGTTTAGTTGATTGTGGTTCATAGTGATATACTGGGATTACTTACTGCAATTAATGAATCAGCGTTTTCAATAGTATGTCACTAAAGCAGCAACAATGACATCAATTTTAATACCATTCCAGCAGAATTGACAAAATCAATTGCAGTCCCTGCTTCGCATGTAAATTCTACAATCTATATGGTTTTGTAACAAAGTTTTACTTCTCTTGTATTGTTCTTTGTACAAAATTCACATTGAATCACTCATTCGATATTATGAACGGCTGACGATGATGATTGGCTATACTCGTTGACGAGTTGGATCTACACAAGGGTGCACCTGTTCACCGCTGAAAACATATATTTTCATAGGAAAGATTTACTGCTCAGCAGATTAGATGATGATATGGAATTTTTTAAAAGACACTGCATTACCTCTCATCTATGAATCCTAATTAATTAGATTTTTGTGAAATTGGTTTAAAAGATGAACTAAAAGCTAATATGTATATAAAGTATTCATTAATGCAAAAAATTTTGGATCCGTTCAAAAGATTGAGGTAATGTCACCAAAAACGCTAGGGATTGGATCATTGTTTTCCTTATCTGTTTCACTGAACGGATCTTTCGTCGAAGATGAAAAATAATTGTCTTCCTTCGTATCATTGACTTCCAGCTGTGCAGGAAACTGCAGCTCAAAGCTTTCAACTATAGATGAACTCCTCCGAGGTGATGAGCCGTAGGTATTAGAGGAGTGCTGCAATCTTTGAGGTGGTCCAAGAGAAGTGGGAGAAAGCAGCAGCAGCAGCAGATTATCGGGATCATCATCAAAATCTCTCAACTTTTGTCCACTGCCAGAATTTGAAGGTGGTATAAGAATTCGTGATGTGAGAGATTGACGATCATCATTCCTCATTTTAAATGACAGCAAGAAATGACTATTTTTTGATTTTGATGGTGAAATATTCATTCCCCTTTGCAATTTTTCATGCAACGGAGTGTCATCTTTGGCCTCGGAATCTTCCATTGATTGATCCTTATCGCTGTCTTCGGTTGCCAATGAGGCGTTAAACGAAGTTTCAGCTGATGGGATTTCCCATCTAACTTTTTTAGGTGGTTTCAAAAGTCGTGCCGGAGACCTTGGTTTAGATATTTTAATTGGTGATTTATGAAGTGGCGAAGTGGGTCTCTTGTTACCTTTTTTTGGGGGTGAAGCTGGCAATGATGGTATGAATGATTCCAAGATGTTCAAATTGAGATCATTGTTCAACAAATTATCGAATCTCGCAATAATGTCATGCATAACCTTCTTCAATGAGTCCACCTTCACTGTGTCATTCTCTAAGCAGCATTTTAATAGAAAAAGCAAACCATCAATGGAAAATTTTAGTGAACCAACCTTTGTAATCGATTGATCGAAGAAGACTGAGCTCTGATATAAGATGTTTTTCTCTACCATGTCCTTTAGTCGATCAATATGAATCTCGAAGTTCAGCTGATCGAATGAAGACCAGTTTTCCATCTCCATTAGTTTCTTTGATATACACTTGGATGATGTATTAATGATGTGATCCAACTCCGTCTCCTGAGAGTAAGCTTTTCCCAATTCATCAATCTGAGTTGAAAATTTATCAGCTAGAGCTTCAGCTCTATTCAATACAATGCTGAAGCCAGGAACGATTGAGTCATATTCAATCAAACCTTTACCTTCATTAGTGCCAAAAAAATGATCGAATGTCTTCAAAAAATTGTCAACTTCCATTTTCAAGATGGAAATTATTTTTCTCTTAGCTAACACGTAAGCCTTGTTCATCTGCAAGTTGGAATATTTCGTGATCGAACTTGACAAGTTATCCAAACTTTCCAACATCGTCTTCGAATTCCGCTCTCTTTGCAACGACAGCTTCAATGTGTGATGCTCCACAATTTTATTTTCGCGGCTTCTCAACTCCTCAATTTCTTGTTTCTGTTCGGTTATCATTTTCAAGTAGGATCCAACATGCCTGCTTAAATTATGCTGGTTGCGTATCACTTTGGTTTTAATTTCCTTGGCTCTATTTGCATACTTCAAAGTGTTCAATGTTTCATCATAATGAGCTGATGAGGGGGATACACACACGATCATGACTGTCTTGCAGTTACCGCCCAAGGAGAATTTCAATAGTCTAGTCAACTTTGAATCTCTATATGGGACATGATTTCTTCTTCGAGGATCGCATAAGGCATTGATGCAATTTCCAAGCGCGAGCAACGATCGATTGATATTTGCCCCCTCATGTAATCGCTCACCTGTATTTTTTGTGGAAGAAGCTCTTTCGCTTCCAGCAAGATCTATGATGGAAAGCGTTGCATACGTATGCTCTTCTGTCAACTTGGCAGATCTGGGTTTTGAGTCCACATTTATTTGTAAAACCGCATGTGATCTAGAAGATGTTGCATTAGCCTCCGTGGGTGATACTGTCCGATTGGCGTTTCCGGCTATTATGAGATTCATCACCTCTTCAACCGATTGTGGTTTGAATATAGAGAGGTTAGACACCGTTATTCTCTTGTTTTGGTCTTCTTGAATTGCTAATGTCTTGTTTGTATTGTCATCTCTAAGCAAATCATGGATGGACTCGTTGTATATTTCTAAGTAGCTCAAGCTAAGCTCTACCGTATGACTATCCTTCTTCTCTTCCATTTTTTCGAAAAGCTCTTTCATTGTGGAAAATATTATTCCCGGAGAGTCTGGCGTTCCCGTTATGGTGAAAGTTTTGCCGCAACCTGTGGCACCGTATGCAAATACAGTTGCATTGAAACCGTCTAGTATACTATCAAGCAATGGCCTGGTCGTTGCCTCGTATACTTCTTGTTGTGTTGCCTCTTCATCGAACAATCTGTCAAAAATAAATCTGTGCTCTCTAAATCTCCCCACTCTTCCATTGCTCATGGCGTAATTGGCCATATTGTTTAACATATTTGTCTTATCCTGGTCGAATAGGAGCATCCTATCGTCAACAACATTCAAAATTTTTCTCAATCCTCGTGGTTGGCTAAATGTTCTAGCTGATGGGCTCGGCGAGGACAACGAGCCCTCAATTTTAAAAAAGTTATCAGGTTCTGGTCGGACCAAGTGAGAACTCTCAGCTTCTGTGAACGGCCTAACTCTAACCGCCACTGAAATAGATGATTCTTTGGACTCAGATGGCAGAGGCGATGTCATAATTGTATATAATATAACGTTGCTCACCTAAAATTTGACATGTGAGTGAATGCAACAGATGAAAAATTGCTGCCTTTTAAATATGCAAACAGAAGACTTCACCGTTATTTGGCTCTGATTCAATCACCGTTTCACTCAACTCATCGACTTGCAATGTTTGTTTATCTCTCTATTTTTTCTACTCGTTACTGCACAGATTGATTGTTTACAATTTTCTATTTACAAAAATTACTGTAACAGGAAGTCAAATTCAACATATATAAATAATGCTCATTTACATCAAAGCACCGACGATATTAATAATGTGTACATGGCGCCTATAACGTTACTCTATCAATTATTATAGAAAATCACTATGAAGGTATGAATGAAATCAAAATGAAAAACAAATATTAGATGCACTGCAGCCAATTGTCTTTACCATCATTTGATTCCGAATGTACTGGACGAAAGCTCAATTGATATCATTGTAATGGTGCATACAAGATTTGCGTAAGATACTTCCTTTGATATCTCACTACGCTTGCCACCGCTAGTGTATTATGTTTAATGCTGGTAGTTGCCAAATGGTTTAGGACCACATGATTTGGAATTGGTAAAGAACCAGAATTGTTGTCTTTGTCTGTATTGAAATTGTTCAAGATGACACTCTCCAAATGTGGAGGCAATTGTGGAGGTATGAGCCACTGTTGATTATTGTTGTTTTGCTGATTATTGTCTAATGTTCTATAGTATTGCTCCATCACTTTAGGATCTGTGAAGATAGGTGGTATTGACTGTATGTATTGTTTTGGTTGTGATTCGACATTTTCTTCACCGCCATGATATCGTGAGTATCCACCACCCATATCATCATCATCGTTGGTAAGACGGTCTATGGTAGCCACTGATTTAGAAGACTTGCTAAATTTCTCCCGGTCATCTAAACGGTGGTCATTTAACAGCTCATCAATTTCCAGAACTGCGGAGGACTGAGGTTCAATTTCAATGTAATTGACAAAGTTACCCATCTGATCTGTGGCGGTTGGTAAAAAGTCGCTGAATCTCAATTCATTGTCTACAATGAATCTGAAACGATGTGTACCCAGTGGAAGTGAAAGTTTCAAATTGAAAGCCCCATTTTCATCGGGACCATTCATTGCGATCATTTTGCGCCATGCTGTGAACGATCCTGTGATAAAGACTTTCTCACCGCCTTGCCTCCATTGTAACTCAATTGGAATCAATTCTGGTGTCGTTTGATCATCTTTAGACTTGTTCTCTTCATTATCAAAGTTATCCGACATTTTCTCGTCTTCGTCGTTGACTTTATTCAGACCCAATTTCAATCTATCGTAATCGGCTTCATCAGTCAAAATCAAGGTTGACTTCCTCCTCATAGGTGCTATGGGCTCACCGAATGAAGACGAGGTGGGGACACGGGATGGTGATGAATCATCCAGATTGTCCAAGTTCATAGCAGATCCCATTGTGGAACTCATTGGATCTCTTGAAGATGAATCCGTTGTAGAACTCATCGCTTGACTATTCATATCAACCATAGAGACGTCCTTTAGAATATCCTCTTTATGCTGGGACTCAGGAACATCCATTTTAAATATATATTAACTTTGTCGAATGTATGATTTGTTAAACAGTATTATTGTAAAATTCTTGTTGATTTTTATCTGGACTTATTGGAAATGGTGTACTTTCCATCAAATACAACAACGTCAAATTAACTTGGCTCAAACGGAACGAAAAATGCTAATCCAAATCCACAGCCTAGACAAATGAAAATTTGCGATATTTCAAAAGTGGATAACTCAAGAAAGAAAGGTCTTTATGAGCTCTATTTGTCTGTTTTTCTGTGCGTGTTTATAGGTGTCGCTTTTCTTTCTATTTTTTTTTTTTTTTTTATCTCGACGGGGTACAGATTGAGCCCCGTTTGCACGACGAAACTTTTAAACATCTGGATACCTCCCATTCTATTCAAGTCTACTAATTTATACCATTACCGCATCCTCGGTAGCTATCGAATCAAGTAAACCTTTTTCTGAAATTCGCCCATTTTCACCCAGCCTTACTTTAGGTTGGTGTTTACTCTGTTCGCCATAAATCCAATACTTCTGCACTATAAAACAGGCATCAAAGAAAAATGTTACCAACGAAAGACCCAATTTGCCTTTGTTGTTATAAACTTCAGTCATTACAATTTTATGGCTATTGGCAATATAATTATCCATGAAAAGTTGGAAGATGGAAAAGACCCCTCCAGCAATATCCAACCAGATCTGTAAAATAGAAAATCCCTGGCACGAACGGCGGCGGTAATTGTGATGAAGCTGAGGTATATATTTGAGAAAGCTGATACTTATTTTGATATAAGCCAAGTTTTTGGCTAGGTCAACCAATTCTATTCCACCGTTGTTTATTAAGTAAAGTTGGAAGGCAATAACAAATGAAAGTAATATGAAAATGTATCTTGTGTAGAGATGTACTCTCGCAGTAGATTTTCGAGGGAATTTCCAATAGTATACCTGAGCTGCAATGATCAAATTCATGAGCAAGCCATGCAGAGCATAAACTATATCAATGAAGCTAAGTAATGGATAATCTCCATAGCGCTGATAAAACTGAACTCTAACTCTTTCATTGTAGATTTGGAGCCATAAGGATATCAAGTAAGTCACGTATCCCAGAGTGTTGAGCAGCAAGAAGTCCACTGAGATGGCTTCTGAAGAATTGAGTTTCAAATTCAACAACAATTGAGGATAGAATGACACACCCTATACAAACGTATGTCAGTACTTTATTGTTGATGAAAGTTCACAATGAATTGAATGATGCGGTAATCACTTACCCAGCAGAAGACATAAGCCCACCCAGTCAATGTGGAGACGAGCGATAGAGAGTCCATAATAAACTGGTCCGGATTGCTAAAACTTTGTGCCCTGGTGTCACACTATCAACCTAATTGCAACATGTTACAGCAAAGAAAAAAAAATCGAAATAACTTGTGGTATGTAAATGACTTTCACAACGTAAAAGAAGAGCAAATGTCAGCCATTCATCCACATGTCATACACAAAAATGGTGTCAAAATACTCTTGACAGCCGAGATCAGAGGCGAGTTGTCGAAGATCAATCTTTTGGCAAACGAACATAATGCTGATGTAGTGATACATACTGGGAATTTTGGATTTTTTGACGAGAATAGTGTTGAGAGAATTCACGAGTCTTATCTCAGACACATTGTTGAGTTTTCACCATTGCTATCCAATGATTTGCTCGTGTCAATTTCTGGCTTATCCAAAGTTAGTGGAGACAATGTTGAGCACTTATCTAATGACCAAAAAAACTTGAGGAGCTTATTGGTAGGTCATCCGATTTCTGAATTATGTGACTACTTAGATGGAACAAAGAAATTCTCTGTTCCTGTTTATACGGTTAGCGGTATGTGCGAGGACTCCGTGGTGCTCAATAAGTTCAAATATGGCCTATACAATGTGCCAAATTTGCACATAATAGATGAGGATCATATATTCAATGTGGAGACTAAAGATGGCACAAGTATCATGTTGTTTGGAATTGGAGGATCGCTCTCGTATCACAAACTTTTCCATCACGGTGCTGCGATTGATATTGAGAGTGTAATTGATGATACCAACATTGTGCCGGTCTCTGGTGATCCAGGTAATATCTGGATAACAATGTTGCAACTTGGAAAATTAATTGATAACTTGACCAAATTGGCTATTGAAAATAAAAACCTTATGGATCAGTCAATCAAGATTTTTTTGACCCATCAATCCCCCACCAGAGAACCATTACTTGAACATTTATCTATATTGTTCAAAGCTGATTACACTGTATCGGATGGTTTGCATTTCAAATACCCATCTTCGTACAATGAGCTTTCAATAAATCCTAATTTTGAGAACTTCAAATTCAAATTCAATGAGGCTCGTTTGAAACTATCAGTGATATGGTCAAAAATTTCAAAAAAGTTCCTCAAACTTCTAGAGAATATAACGGATAAAAATGAGCTCCAAAATTTGATCAAGTACACATCACTAGCACTTGAAGTGTTTGATAAGATTCCTGTATCAACGAAAAATCATGAGGACATTTTGCCAATTAAACTTGATCTTTCAGAAGCCGAAAGTTTTGAGTTGTCTCGATTAGCCTCGGAATCTAAGCTTGATGCCGCATCATCCAACATGAGCTCCATCATTAGACAATTAAATGATCTTTATTATATGTCCTTTCAAAACACTTGGCACTTCAATTTGTGTGATCTGTCCCAGGGTTTACTTACACTAGAGATAGTTGATGGTAATGTCACAATGAAAACGGAAGCTAGTGGTTTCAATTTTAATTTTAGAAAAAGCGGACAAGCTCCTACCAATCGAGGTGGAAATGGAGCTATACAAAGACATCCGAAGACAGATAGTGAGTCCCATTCATTTTCGCCATCAAAAGATAAAAGTAAGACTTTCAATTCATCGTATAGAGGTAGAGGAGATAGTCGCGGAAGAGGTCGTGGTGGATTCTCTTCTCGTGGCAGAGGTCGTGGTAGAGGTGTCTATAGGGGCTCTAGTGAATAAAAGTTGTGTGGAACCTTTTTTACATAAGTAGACGCTTTGTATAAAATAATAATGGCTTTAATTTTTTTTTTTTCAAGACAGAAATCTCGATGCATAAAATCAACTGTTGTAAAATTGAATCATGGACCCAAACGCAAAGTTCCAGGTGCAGGTCGATGAGACTGAGGACACAGAATGGAACGACATTTTAAGAGATCATGGCATCATTCCACAGAAACCAAAGGATAAAACTGAGGAGTTGGAGGAAGCATTGGAGGAAGCTCTTCTGAAACAACATGAAAACAGATTGGAAAATAAAGATTTAGATGAGTTGGAAGCATTAGAGGATGAGGAAGATGAAGATTTTCTCAACTTTTATAAACAAAAGAGAATTCTGCAAATACTGGAGTTGAACAAAAAGTCAAAGTTTGGTTCAGTGCTTCCGGTAGACAAGCCTGAATATCCAAAAGAAGTGACAGAAGCTTCCAACGATGCTTACGTATTTGTTCATATGGCCTTACAGGGCAGTCTCCAGTCAAGATTATTGTCTGCGTTATGTCAATCCCTTGCCCCAAAGTTTCCAGAAATCAAGTTTGTAGAAATACCGGGAAACAGAGCCGTTGAAAACTACCCAGATCAAAATTGTCCAACAATATTGATATATCACAATACCAACGTTGTGAAGCAATTGATTACGCTTACACAGTTGGGAGGAAACTCAACATCACTCAAGGATGTCGAAAGCCTTTTAGTTCAGGCTGGCGCTTTAGATGAGAAAGACACAAGACTTATCATAAATCAGGACGGTGGCGACACAGAGTGGGAAAATAGAAGGTTAAAATTTGCAAAAAAGACATTGAGGAGCGGAAACATCAATGGTTACGGGAATGACGATGATGATGATGATGATGACTTTTTCGATTGATTATAAAAAAAATGCTGTTTGCTGAACAATTGCTCAATCAAGATCACGAACTATATAGTACAATAGGTATGCTTTTGAACTCAATACATCCTCTTTGGTGACTAGGCTGACCACTGCATCATCAAATTTAAACCAATTGTTGTCCCTGTTTTTAACCATACAAACGTAGTGGCCTGTGTTAACTGATCCAATATGGCAAACAACTGCGAACAATTCATATGTCAAGTCTCTAGTGGACTTTGAATTTTTTTCCAAATCAGGGTGCAAGACATATTCATCCATATCCAAAATTAATGGAAAACGTACATGTGTTTCAATTTTAGATGAAACAGAAGAATGTTCAAATCTTTTGAGTTGAATTGCTAAGACAGGTGGCAATTTTTTGATTTGAAGCTGTTTGTATGCCATAGTCTTGTGTCCACAAGTGTCGCAACTGTATAGCACGTCCAATTTTTCAGGAGTGGTGAATCTTTTAAGACAATCCAGTAACTTCAAGGAAGTGATGGGCAATGTCTTGCCAGCCACTTTCTTCTGATGAGGTTGCAGAATCTCGAGTGATAGGTCTAACATCATGTCAACAGTATTGGTTATTTTCTCACATTTGGAGCACTTTATGGTGCTCTGTAATTGCCCCGAAAATGTGGTGTGGGTAATGCATGGACAATCGGGAGAAGAGGCATGTGGAGAATGAGACTTTCTGGAGGTGGAATCTGCGTCATCTGTTATGGATTGAATGAGCTCAATGTCAGCCTTATGAAGCTCATCCAATATGAATTGCCAGAATTCGTGAGCATCTTGCTCTGAATACCCTGCCAACGATCGCTTCACCTTCCAAGCTGCTGTAAGCAAAGAGGTGGGTCCAAATCCATTTAAATTGTTTTCAGTATAAAATACTGTAAAAATCTCATCAAGGCAACAGGGTATACAACTAGAGGGATCACTTTTGCAAGTGATATGCTTTCCTGCTAAAAAGTAGTCCCGGATAATGGGGTTGTGAATAAGAGTCTGAACAATCGATGACATGAAACAAGTTGCACCCATATTAATAAAGCCACGAAGACCAGTAGTAGCTTTATAAGATGGAATTCGGGAACCATCATTTATTTTTGTAACGTGGGAAACATCTGGATCAATGGCGTACAGTTGTATACCATGAGCTGAGTTGTAAATGTTAGTATGTTGAATAGACATAAACAAAAAAACAGCGGCTTCTACTTACCTTTCCCATGAGATTCTTCAATGTGTCGTATACGTTGTTCCTCCAATTCTGGGTGGCCAACGTAGTCACCACATCTGAAACAATACAAGTTTCCAGTGTCGGCATCGATGCCTGTAAAATGTTAGTTAATAAAAATAAACTTTGAAACCCCACATCTGATGTCAGTACTTACCAAAAACATGACCCGCCGTTTTTGCATGACTGTAAGCATGGCCTTTTTTGAAACAACCAATATGGTTGCACTGGAGACACATGTACATTGAACCGCAACTGTTGAAACAGGTTCTACATTTCAAAAGTTTTGATCTCAAAGCTAGAATGCTGTTGTGATCGATGATATTGGAATTCTCGGGGTCTTGATAGCTGATCTCCTTCCGACTGCTGAGAAGGGAAACTTTTAATGCAAGTTTGTAATTCTTTGAAGCTGTGTTTTTTGCTTGAGTAGACATCACTTGTTCGAGATGCTGGCAGGGGCCAAAAGTGACATATTTGGGTGTCGCTAAATCAGGCATTTTAAAGCGCTAATTTGTGAACAAAATAACTTTTACTTTGAAATTGACTTATCTTCCTTTGATCTATTTCAGAGAATTGAGGATACTCGGATGACCTCAACTTGTAATCACCTTTCGATTGGTACTTTACCAGCTGTATATACCGATGTTAGCTCTTAATCTGTAGATCAGAAAGTAAAAAAAAGAAAACCTAAACCAGCAAAACTTCGAGGTACGGTCGTGTGAGTTTTCCACAACTACACGATAGTGCATTATTTTGAAAGGAGAATTAAAGGAGTAGGATCCTATAAAAATTAATGAGATATTCTTGATCATACTCAAATGCAAGTCGCCAACGATACTTATCACACCTTCATTGTAATTTAGAGAACAGATACCACTTCAGCTTTAATTTAAGATGTAAATATGACCGTCCTCTACAATATTACGAATGTGGTCTAACACACAACAGATTTTGTTGTCGTCAACCATGGATGGGATTGACGAATATAGCAACTACATCCATGCTTTTGATCTGGCCAACGGCGGATCTCCCTATTATTACAGTAGTGGATCGGCATTTGATCCTCCTCCTCAAGGCATGGGCTCTGGGCCGGAATATTGCTCTGCAACGAATTTTCCGGACCAGTTGCATCTTTACAGTCACACAGATCAAAATCAGCCTTTCTCTACTTTGCCACTGTTCAACAGAGAAGACTTCATTGATGATTCTCAATTCTGCTTGTCTAAGATTTTTAATTTGGGTGATGCTTATCCCTCTTGGAGTGAAGATAGCTTGGCGCCATTAACAAAGGAGGAAATCTGGGGAGTTTTTGAAGATATACAAAAACGTATGGGTTTTCAAGCCGATTCTTGTTCGAACATGTATGATCATTTCATGGTTCAGTTGGACTCAAGAACTAGTAGATTCCCTGCTCCGGAAGCCTTACTTTCATTACACTCTGATTATATTGGTGGTCCCCACTCCAACTATCGAAAATGGTATTTTGCTGCCCATTTGAACTTAGACGAAGAAGTTGGCCTTGGTAAAGGTTTAAGCAGATCCTCGACGGAATCACCAGAGAAACTCAGTGAGAAAGAAATCAAGGAATTCATTACCACTGCAGATGAAATCCATTTGTCTAAAGCGCTTTACAGATGGAAGGTTAAAATGATGCAATTTGATCTGAAAGGGATGGTGTATCAGATTGCCTTATATCTTTTGATTTGGGGTGAAGCTAATCAAGTAAGATATCTCCCAGAGTGTCTTTCGTTCATTTATAAATGTGCCAGTGACTACTTGTTCACTGAGAACGAGGAAAAAAACCTGGTTAATCTCCCTGAAAATGATTTTCTTGACAGGGTTATCACACCTCTTTATAACTATATTAGAGATCAGCAGTTCGAGAAGCTTGATGGGCAGTATTTTAGAAAAGAGCAAGATCATTACAAAATAATCGGTTATGATGATATGAACCAACTATTTTGGTATCCTGAAGGGCTTCAACGATTGATTACTACTGATGCTGTCAGATTAAATGATATCGATAAAACAAAGCGGTATGAGAAATTAGGTAAAATATCCTGGGATAAGGCATTTTACAAGACATATTACGAATCTCGCTCTTGGGTTCATATGATTACCAATTTTAGTAGAATTTGGGTTATACATTTATCGGTGTTCTGGTATTGCACATCATTCAATGCCCCATCAGTTTACACCCCGCGCTTTGAACAGCGCTTGAACAATCCTCCTACTCCACAAGCTACCTGGTCAGTGACAGCTTTAGCTGGGACAATCGCTTGCTTGATATATCTACTAGCAGTATTTGGAGAGTTATGTTTTGTGCCAAAAAAGTGGCCGGGACGAGAGCATTGTACGCGGAAGATTATCTTAGGAGTTGGTGCTTTGGTAGGAAACTTTGTTCCCTCAGTCTATGTGTTTTGGTACATTCCCTTGGATGTTTATTCAAGAAGTGCATATTTTGTTTCCATTTTTCAGTTTGCATTTTCGGTTTTGACCGTTTTATTTCTTTCGTTCCAACCTCTTGGGGGCTTGTTTGGATCTTACTTGCGAAAAAACCGGAGATTCATTTCCTCGCAAACCTTCACAGCATCTTTTCCAAAACTAAAGGGTAGCGGTAGATTGTGCTCTTATATCTTGTGGATTTCAGTTTTCACTGCCAAATTCCTGGAATCATACTTTTTCTTGACTTTGTCGTTGAAAGATCCTGTAAGGAATCTTTCGTCTATGACATTGAATAGATGTGCTGGTGATCTGATCTTAGGGAATGTTTTGTGCAGGCAACATTCGAAAATCATTTTGGGGTTAATGTTCCTGACCGACTTGGTTTTGTATTTTTTAGACACATATTTATGGTATATCATCTGCAATTGCCTGTTTTCTGTGATACTTTCCTTTTCGAGTGGAAATTCTGTTCTATCTCCTTGGAGGAACATTTTTGTTCGGCTACCTCAAAGGATTAAAGTCAAGATTCTCTCCAACGGCGCATCTGAGGACAGATATAAGGGAAAATTTCTTGTTTCTCAGGTCTGGAATTCAATTGTTATAAGTATGTTCCGTGAGCATGTTTTGTCAAAGGAACATACTATCAATCTTCTTTATCAGCTGAGTGTGTCCGAACTAGAGGGAGAATCCAGTATTTCTGAGCCATCTTTCTTCATCAATCAAGATGACGGCACTAATAAATTATCAAACTACTTTCCCGTTGGTTCTGAAGCGGAGAGAAGGTTTTCTTTTTTTGCACACTCACTCTCTACTCGAATACCTGATCCAATTGCCGTGGAAAGCATGCCAGTTTTCACTGTCCTTGTCCCTCATTATTCAGAAAAAATTCTTCTTACATTGAAAGACGTTATTCGAGAAGACCGCTCATCAAAAATTTCCATATTGGAATATTTGAGAGAGTTGTATGAATATGAATGGCAAAATTTTGTTCAAGACTCTAAGGAATCGACTAATTTGGATTCAAAATTGGAAGAGAAGGACACTCATAAGCATGAAGTTCCCAACACCCCATTCATCGTGGATGAGAAGGAGGTACAAGGGATGTCTCTGAATCACATAAATCAGGAAGAGACTTCGAAGTTGAGTAAACGGATGTCAGAAATTCCTTACTATTGCGTTGGTTTCAAGGACTCATCCCCTAACAAGATTTTAAGAACAAGAATTTGGGCGTCGCTTAGAACTCAAACACTATATCGAACGGTATCAGGGTTCTATAATTACTTTGACGCCATAAAGTTGTTATATCGGACAGAGAATCTTGATCTATTTGATAGCCATTATGATGACTTAGATACAGAAAAAATTCTTGATTATGTTGCGAAAAGAAAGTTTAACTTTGTCATTTCAATGCAAAGGTATGAAAATTTCACTCTCGAAGAATACGAAGCCGTCAAAATTTTGGTAGAAAAATTCCCGTTTATAAAAATTGCGGCTTTGCAGGAGATTGCCCCAGAGAATGAAGATGATGACCCCACTTATTATTCTTGTTTGCTTGGAGCTACAGAAGGCCAGTCGGTGGACATACCTAATGATCCCATTCCCAATCTATCAGTCTTATACAGGGTGAAGCTATCGGGTAATCCTATTATAGGGGATGGCAAATCCGACAATCAGAATCACGCTTTAATATTTTACCGTGGAGAGTATATTCAAGTCATCGATGCCAATCAAGAGATGTACTTGGAGGAATGTTTGAAAATTAGATCTATCTTGGCTGAATTTGAAGAGTTTACAACGAGTAGAACTGAACACATTTATGATCCAAATTATCTTTATCCAGATTATGATCCTGTTGCTGTTGTTGGTGCAAGAGAGCACATATTCACTGAACAATTAGGTTCCCTTGGGGATGTAGCCGCAGGAAAAGAAAAAACATTTGGTACTTTGTTTGCTAGGACTCTTGCTGAGATTGGTGGAAAACTCCATTATGGTCATCCAGATTTTCTCAATGCCATATTTATGAGTACTCGTGGTGGAATTTCTAAAGCACAAAAGGGCATTCATTTGAATGAAGATATTTATGCGGGTATGATGGCTATTTGTCGTGGTGGCAGAATTAAGCATTCAGATTTTTTTCAATGTGGTAAAGGAAGAGATTTAGGATTTGGTTCGATCTTGAATTTCACATCAAAAATTGGTGGTGGAATGGGTGAACAAATGCTTTCGAGAGAATATTTTTATTTAGGAACACAGCTTCCTTTGCATCGTTTCTTGTCATTTTACTATGCCCATCCTGGCTTCCATATCAACAATCTCTTCATAATGTTATCGGTCCAGCTTTTCATGTTGGTGTTAATAAACCTAGGGTCCTTCAATAACGAAGCAATCAAGTGCATCTATAATAGACATGTTCCTTTCACCGATGAACAAACGCCAATTGGTTGTTATAACTTACAGCCAGTTCTTGACTGGGTGTCCAGGTTTGTGATCTCCATATGCATATGTTTTTTTATCTCATTTGCACCATTAATAGTTCAGGAGCTCACTGAAAGGGGTTTTGCAAGAGCTATCTACAGATTTCTCTGTCACTTGTTTTCCTTAGCACCTGTATTTGAGGTTTTTGTGTGTCAGATTTACTCCAACTCATTGAAAAGTGATCTCACTTTTGGAGGTGCTCGATACATTGCAACTGGTAGAGGTTTAGCCACTTCTAGAATTTCGTTTACAGAGTTATATTCGAGGTATTCGGGACCATCAATTTACTCTGGGGTGAGGTTATTTTTGATAATATTATTTGCTACACTCTCTATGTGGCAGGGTGCGCTCTTATGGTTTTGGGTGACTGTTGTGTCACTATGTTTTTCCCCTTTTATCTTTAATCCACATAATTTTTCAATGTTTGATTATTTTTTGGATTACCGGAATTTTATCAGATGGCTCACTAGAGGTAACTCCAAATTTCATCAAGAGTCTTGGATTGCATTCACCAGAGCATCTAGATCTAAATTTATTGGGTTGAAGAAGAGAACATGGAAAGATGAAAACAGGTTATTAATCGTACACAAAGCCGCATTTTCAAATAGTTTCTTTTCCGAAGTCTGCCTTCCATTTTTGCAATCCGTTTTGGTTTTTTTTGGTTATATGTTCATCAACTCACAGAACGGAGTAAAATCTCCTGAGATATTACAACTTTGTGCAAGAATAATACTTTTGGTATTTGTTCCAATCTTATTGAATGCTGTCGTTTTACTTGTCATCTTTGCCATTTCTTGTATCACTGGGCCATGTTTGAGGCTTTGTCTTGCAACATATGGTAATATGTTTGCTGGACTTGCTCACACTTTTGGAATTTTCATACATATATTGATGTTTGAAGTTACATGTTTTGTGGAAGGGTGGAATTTCAAAAGGTCACTTGCGGCGTTTATTTGTACGATATACATTCAGCGAGTTCTATTTCAGATCATTAAGGTTTGCTTCTTGACAAGAGAGTTAAGGGCAGATTATGCAAATAGAGCATGGTGGACTGGTAGATGGATTAGACGTGGAGTGGGAACATTAAGTGTTACTCAACCTGTAAGGGAATTTATAGTTAAAACCGTTGAGATGAGTTTGTTTGCCGCTGATTTTGCAATTGGTCATTTTCTCTTTATTGTGTTGACTCCCATAGTGTTCATCCCATATGTGGACAAGATTCACTCTTCGATGTTATTTTGGTTGGCGCCGAAAGTGCAATATCGGAGATCATTGATCTCAAGGAAGGAGAGAAAAGTGAGAAAGAGAAGGGTTTTGAGATATTGTCTGCTTTACCTATTCATGATAATGTTTTTTGCATTTTTAATTGCCATACCTATTGTTGCAGGTATTTACATGCCTGATTTGAGAGAGAAGTTTTCTTCACCTGCTAAGCAATTTTTACAACCAATGATGCAAGATAATGATGATAGTGGTACAAATGCTCCCGATTTCATTTTGAAATCAACGAAGCCGGTGTTTGAGCCTTATTCTACTTATCTGTTCTAGTGCGATAGAATTGGTTAATTTTTGTATAATTTATTTTCTACTACAAGTTGGTGGGAATGTAGATATAACACTTAGGAATTTATATTCACGAAGAATAATAAAACACGAGCGGTGCTAAGCATACATCATTAACCAAATATAACATGATTGCAAGTGACAATTAGTAATGTACAACGATAACGAAATCAGTGCGGAAAAAAAAGCATAGTCACACAAACACACAAAAGGATAAAATTACAGACAACCTTAACAGACAAATTAATAAGACATCAAGACTCGAAGGGGAAAAGGGAGAAAGAAAAAACAATAGGATCAGCGAAAAGATCGATTTTAAAAAAAAAGGAATCATAACAAACACAAAACAATGTAAGTTATGGAGCCTATTTTTTAGCCTTCTTAGCAGAGACTGCTTTCTTTGGAGCAGCAGCAGTCTTCTTTGCTGAAGCAATTTTCTTAGCAACGGCTGTTTTTTTCGTTGCAGAAGAGGCCGGTTTTGTCACTTTCTTAGAAGTAGACTTCTTGGCAGTTGGTTTCTTAGTTGAAGTAGCAGAAGCAGTAGTGGACAGTTTCTTTTTTGGAGCACTAGGTTTCTTGACTGAAGATTCTTTCTTTGCCAATTTGACTGGACCACTTGAACCTTTTGGTTGGACGAAATCACCAGCCTTGACACCTCTACTCAAGGCCAAGTTAAATTGGGAGTCAAAGTTTGGTCCAACAGGGTAATTGGATGAGATGTATTTTTTGATGGATTGACGGCTGAATAGCAATTGAATGCTGTTAGTATATATATATATATTGAGACCGCTCTAACCATATATCTCATTACCTTGAGAGCAAAGTGATTCTAATAAACTGACGAATAGAGAAAGACGGGAACTCGTACTAAAAACGGGCAGAGAATACTCACCTTGAACCAGATCTATCTTTCAATGTAGTGATAGCAATTGTGATCATTTCTGTTTTAAGAAGCTGAAGTTAGTAAAAACCATTTCAAAGTTGATGTTGTGGATACACCTCAAAAAAAAAAAAAAACAAACAAACATGGCACAATAGCATGATTATCAAGTGTTTGCTATCTACATACCTTTGTAAGATTTCTTGCTCTCAACTTTTGAGGAGGCAGCCTTCGTTGCGGTCTTTGGAGCCATTTTTAATAGTAGTGTGATTGATTGATGATGAATGATATGAACACACTCTGTATCAAATTGAATTTAAATTAGAATAATTTGGGCGAATTAAAAAGAGAAAAAATATAGAAGAAGTGTGTCTCTCTTTATATGGGCGGTTTTTTTTTGTTTACGTTTATTTTATTTTTTGTTATTGTTTTTTTTTTGTTTGGCGTTTTTTTTTTGTCTTTAATGATAAATGGGGGGATGAGCAGTGTGTGTGAGGAGGTCTACCTATCAAATTCTCTATCTATCCATCTATCTACAACGTATACATATAATATAGCTATCATAAATTGTACAATAAGAAGGGCTATTGACAAGATCTGTACTCTGTATTGTATTATATATATATCAATATCTCTTCATAATGAACAAGTTGCTCTCTTTCATATTAATATCTGTCTTTATTCCTTTTCTTTTCGCTTATCAAAACAAAAAGAAAAAAAAAACCCAGATAAAACAAGTCGTGTGTCTAATTGCAGAAAAGAACGAAACAAGCAATAAGGGCTGTCTACAAAAAATCTAAACAGAAGAGGAAGAAAAAAATTTGTATAAAAAGAGAGATCACATAACAAGCACACTTGCCTAATATACTCTCACATCTTTCTAATACTATCAAGCTTTTTTTTGGCCCCCATAGCATGTCTGAGGGTCTTATGGAAGCTCCACATAAGTCCCCACCGACTTTACAACCACTGTCTGTGGCGGAAGCTGCTACAAACACTGCATCTATTAGTAACAACAATAACAATAACAATAACAACAATATCAAAGCTGATGTTAAGGAGAATAATAGTCATGGCCAACATCAGGAATCCAATGGGCTCAAGAGATCCTCAACAATGACACCTCCTGCTGGTGTCACCAAAAAAATCAAATTGTTTGCCGGTAATTTTGATGACGAGAGCGATGAAGATGAGATGGGAGTGAAAGAGCATTCAAAGACACCACAAGTCGAAGCTAAAACCACATTGGAGAGTACAGTGATACCGAGTGATGGTTCACATTATTTGAAACAACCGCAATCGCAACAAACTGGCTCTCAAAACGACAATAATAACTCACTGGGTACACAAATGCAGGCATCACCACCTGTTACAACAAGTGACCTGACGTTACCAAATCAATCAAATAATGAAGCAACGGTCACTTATAAAAATGAACTCGAGGTCCCTGCTGACTCCGAATTACTCAAGAAGAATGAAGCTTTACGAAGTTACACAGACTTTGTACAGGATGGTCCTAGACTCCCACCACAATCGATGGCTCAAAATCAACTTGCAAGCATCCCACTCAATTTACCAGCTCCACATTATTTACCTCCAAATATACAACTTTTGATCAACACTATCCCTTCGTTGGACAACTTTGCCACTCAAATCTTAAGGGTGATAGTACAGAGCCCTTACCAGAAAATACTTGACTTGGTAGCCAACCCAGAAACATTGGCGGGTATGACTTATCAAACTTTGATCAGTTTGTTTGATCATATGAAGAGTATGTACTCGACAGATGACCCCTTCTTGTCTGTTGAGCATCTCACTTTCGGGTTATGGAAGGAAGATTCTCTGGCGCCAACTTTTTTCAGAGGTAAAGAAGATACAGTGATAAGTACATTGAGAAAAGTCAACTTGGCCACTTTTTTAAATGCAACCTTAGGAACCATAGATACAGGTTTTTTTTACTTGAATGAATCCTTTTTAGATGTGTTTTGTCCAGATCAAATGTTGAATTCTTCACAAACTATAACCAACTTGTCTAGCGCTACAGCAGATACATTCGATATAGCCACACTCAGCTCTCATTCGATGTCTTCTTCACTGGGGAAATTACTCAAATCACAAACGGTACTATACTTGGAGTTGAAAACACAGGCGTACATATCAGCCTTAGAAACTCATGAGAGATCAAGAGAAGATATACTGAATGATATATTTCCTGATAATTTAGATGAGATTTTGTTGAAGAGAAAAGCACGTTTTCTCACAAACACTAGAGAGAAACCAACATTGACACCATCGGAGTTAGATTTCGTTGGTCGTTGTAAGAAAAGAAAAGAAAACTTGTTGCTGGCTGCCACTGATGAAGATCTCAGTGAGCAATACGATTGGTTAACTTTTTTGAAAGACTTTTTTGAATTTTCCAGAAAACACATTGGTTATCTTGTATGGGGAACAAAAAATTCTACAGAATTGACATCAGATACAACTAGTAAGAGACTGAGGCTATCGAAAGCAGCAGATAGCCCAGCTGCTAGCGGTGATGCTTCAATATCGACCTCACTGTCTCCAAAACCTGTTCAAATCCAATCGGGAGAATTCAAATATGACCCAGATTCGTTACCATCAGAAATAGTGCAACACCATCGGGAATCGACCTATTCATCTTCAAACGTGAAACATCTCAGTCGGAGATTGTGGACAAAATCAGAAGAACAAGCTCTCAAGGAAGCCTTGCAAGTTAAAGGTCCTCAATGGTCTCAAATTTTGGACCTCTATGGTGCTGGAGGGGCAATATCCGAGGCGCTCAAAAATAGAACACAGGTGCAGTTGAAAGACAAGGCTAGAAATTGGAAGATTTTTTTTCTAAAAAATGGACTACCTTTGCCCGATTATTTGAAGAAGGTCACTGGTGATCTCGATTCTAATAAAGGCGGAGCCAAGCGAGGCAAGAAATCAACTGATACAAAGAAGACAAACAAACCACCACGAATTGAACAAAGACACGTGGATGCCGCAAATGCAGCCGCTGCGGCAAACGCTGCTGAATCTACTCCAACATTGAATTCTGGTCCAAAACCTTCAGAGCAGAAACAAGTTTTGGGAGATGGAGTTCAGAAGTCGAATGTCGAGCCAACGCAGCCGCCAATGCAAAACACTCATAAAAATGGAGTTTCAGATGAAGCAAATATTTTCGCTCAACAAACATCACTGTCGGGTTCCAATACTATTGTTAGCGTTAGTGATGAAATTTCCAAGCCGCAGTCAGTTGAAGCCAGCAATGTCACTGTGGCGGACAAAGATGCCGATAAAGATTCAGGGTCTAAGAGCAGCAGTGGTGAGAGTTCGAAGATTACTGCTGATGTGGTCAAGTCTGAACAGGATGATGCAAAGTCTGGTAGTGGCAATGATGATGACGTCAACAAGGTGATGAAACCATTGGCAGATCAAAATCTTGTTTCAGCCAACTCTGCTGACTCTCATAAAATTATGGAGAACCACGATCATCATCCGGTACAAGAAGAAGAACATAATGATGTTGCGGTAACAACAGCAGAGGATGAGGAAATGCCAGATTACGACAACATTTTGAAAGACTTGATCAATCAAGCCACCACTGATTCCCATAATGACCATATCAATCATCATGAGGACTCGTTTGATGCAAATGACGACGCACATACATCATCAACACAGCAACGAGTGGAGGAGGACGAAGACGTGCAGCGGTTTGTGGACGAGGTAATCAATGCGAACAAAAATAATAATAATAATAACAATGACAATAATAATATCAACAACAACAATAATAATAATAATAACAGTCATGATGATGACGATGTCAACATGGACAAAAAAACAAGTCCTGAAAATTGATGTTGATGCTGAGAGACTGGAGTTTCAAACATTGCACTGTTTTTTTTTCACTTTTTTTTTGAATTTTTTTTTTTTTTGATATTGATGTACGGTGAATAAGTTGTTTATACCATCATCAACAGATCACGGATATTCATTTGCACTAGTGTCATTGTAGCAATGTAGTTCACTGTAACGATTGTAGAGAAATTGACTAGGATGATGTATAAATTATTCTCTCAACTCGGTGGGGGTGGAAAAAAAATATCCATGAAAAAAAGGAAAACGAGACGCAGAAGTACTACTGTACAAGAGGCTCTCGAGAAATCACTTTCAATATGAAGCAGATAAAAATTTATCACAAGCTAGATTTTACAAGTTTATCATTAAGTGGTATATATTGAGTCAAACAAAGAAAACATTTTATCATTTGATAATGAATCATTTGACAGGTAAATGTTTTATATATATATATTTAAAAATATCTACCAATCGTGCTTTCTTCAATCTTTCTTCAAAGGCAAGAGACAACTGAGCTCAAACTTACCTTTATTAGTGATTGATGGAGAACGAGATAAAAAATAGTCATAATTCAGTGCCAATGGAAAGATCTGAAGTTCATGACATCATATCGAGGAATTACCATTTAACGATTTTGCTGGTGGGTTGAATAATGTACTTGAAAATAAAAAGAGGAGAGAAAAAATACTTTTTGAGGCTACAAAATTTCGTCAACTAGATTTCAAACCGCTGCGATTTAAATGAAAAGGCAGAAAATAATGTGGTGGAAAAGGATATGGGCAATATCAAGCGAATAAAATAGAGTAGAACTCCGGTTCGGTCTAAGATGGCTAAGTCTTTGTGATGCGATTTATTGGTTGCGACAATCTTTCTCAAATTCGTCAATTTGTCTAAGAAACTTTTGATCTTGAGGCTCAATTTAATCTCTTTCAGATACAATATATTAAAATTTCTCAAGAAGGCAGGTTGGCTTCGAAAATCAGTTAATCTAATATCTTGATAAAACTGATAGCTGCTTTCATTAAACCCTTGAAGAGCTTTCACTATTCTAGAAAATAATTTATCACACACCACATATATCATTTAGAGATAATGAGAGAGTCAAATACATTGACATCAAAAGTCGAGCTTCTTGAACAAAGAATAATTGCATCTAAAAAAGAAGTTGAGTTGTTAAACCAACAGATCGAAAAACTCAAATCTAGAATGAACGATGAAAATTTGATTCAGAGTGCAAAGGATGTTCCCCAATTGACTCCCAACTCAAACCAGTTGAAACTATATCACAAGCTCAGAGGGCATAACAATAAAATTGCCACTGTGAGGTGGAATACAGATGGCACTCACTTGATGTCGGTCTCTCAAGATGGATTTATGATTATCTGGGATGCGGTAACTGGATTTAAGCAGAATGCGTTGGTGTTGGATTCCGAGTGGGTTTTGACAGGTGCATATTCACCTAATGGAACTCTAGCACTGTCTGCAGGATTGAAAAATAACTGTGTTATCTACAATGTAGATGAAAATGTTGTTCCCAGACAACCACAAAGACAGAAATCAATTATATCTGATTCATATGAGATGCCAACTTACTCGAATTTGCAACCGGTGAAGACAGTGTTGAAAGGTCATCGATGCTACATATCTGATTGCGACTTTGTCGACAACAATTCTATCTTGACAGCGTCAGGAGATTTAACTTGTGCACTTTGGGATATCGACAAGGGATCCAAAGTGAGAGAGTTCACAAACCATTTAGGTGATGTCCTTTGCCTATCCTTGCAAAAAGATACTTCGAATCCTTTATTTGTCAGTGGTGCTTGTGATGGGGCTGCCAAAGTTTGGGATATTAGAACACCAATGCCCATACTGCAATTTCCGGTTTCTCAAAGTGATGTTACTACGGTCAAATTTTTCCCAGATAATGGCTCCTTTGCCACTGGATCAGATGATGGCACCGTAAGATTATTTGACTTGAGAGCTGATTGCCAGTTAAGCCAGTACTCATTACCCAAAAGCTTACATCAGAAACTTATCAAAAGACAAGAACACTACTACCACACCACGGGATCCAAGTCAATACTCTCTCAGAATATGGGCGATTCGATGTCTACATACTCGGAGATCGATACCCTAGGCATATCTTCACTTGATTTTTCAAAATCAGGTAGATTCATGTATGTATGCTACTCGGAGTTAGGTTGCTTAGTTTGGGACGTTTTGAAAGATGAAATCGTTGAAGAGATACAAGGTCACCAGGGGAGGATTAACCAGGTTAGCAGAAGTCCAGATGGGTTTGCTGTATGCACCGCATCCTGGGACTCTACAATCAACGTTTGGTCAAATTGATATAATTTGTTGATTTGTTCCAACAGATAAATCAAAACACAGCGTAAGCAGACAAACTCAAGAATAGTTGAATCTTATTCCTTTGAATTTTATTATCACGTTATTACATAGTTGTGTTGTTCTATCTTTGTCTACGGTTGCTCTCCATATGGGTATGAAAACCTAAATTCATTCTGTCGAAGTTGAAGAGGATGACTATTCGTTCTGTGTTGGATTCAGTATATGGGATTGTAAACAACTGTTATGAGGTTTAAAGACAATGAATGTTAACTCAGGGGAGTACACAAATCCCACAAGTGACTTCGATGTTATATTGTGTAAGACCAAAAATAGAGTTTTATTTTGTTTCTAGATGGTAATATTTCATCCCATCACACTGGATCACTAGTCTAGAAGAATCGAGTAAATTGAGTAAAAAATGAAGCTCAAACACACAACATACAAGGCAAATTAGCAAAACTCTCATCCACCCACCAAGAGCTGCAAGCAACACATAAGAATTAAAACAATAATTTCAAATATGAGTTTTATTAAAACCATTGACAATCAGATACGCTTCTTAACGTATTCATCCAAACTCCTTAGTAATCCATCAGGTATAGTGAATAGATCCATAGTGAACTCTCCATCATCAACATTATTTTTGATATTCATCTCTGGCGTTCTATTATCGGTGATCATCTGGACTACACCAAGAAGATCATCCTCGTTCAACTTTGTCAAGCCATCGGCTAACTTCTCCAAGTCGACACCACCTTTGACTGCAGCACTCTTTGATCTCTTGTTCTTTGCCAACCCCAGCGATGTTGATGGATCTGTCTTACGTTTCAATGCATTCGCATTATCTTCAACTGGTCCACTTTCCGCCAACAACTTATTCAAATTCGGTTTCGTTGTTGGAATTGTTATTTCGTGATCGTTAACGTATTTCTCACTAAGAAAATTTAAGTCATGACTCAATTTGCGTTCACCAGCCTTGTCCACTAAAGTCAATTGAATCATCAAATCAAATTCACCCCAACCTTGCTCCTCTATCCTGAAAGGTGGTTTTTTGACACTTCTTGTTGGATTTACAAATGTTGGGTGCAAATGGTATGTCACTTTGTCAAAGATATTCAGGGGTATTTCCTTTCCCGTAGAATCCAACAACGAGATCTGTATCGACCATTTTCTCATTGGAAACCCTTCCTGGACAGGAGGTATATCTTTTAAGACGTGTTGTTCGGTGGTAATTCTAACCGTACGTTTGACCTGCAATTGCGGTTAATACCTTGAACATTGGCTTAAGTGGACTTAATAAAATATCAAAGAAACTTACTTCGGACATTTCTATGTGACTTGTTTGATTCTTTCTTACAATAGTAATTAAACAAACACACTCCTCCCTTTACTATTATGTTTTTCTTTTCTTCAACAACTTTTTAAATTAAAAACCCAGACAAAAAGACATAAAAAAAAATTTTCCTGCTATATAGCTACTATATATACTGATCAACTATTACTACTTTGATACGACTTTCTAAGTGACAAGCACTAACACGGTGAGAAATATCAAAAGATGTTTTATTGTAGACCTTCTTGTAGAAGTAGTGACAGTGGCAGCACCATTTTCCCATTCTTTGAATCTTGAAAATCTATGTCTGTAAGGGTATCTGACATTCGTATCCGTGAACGTTGCATTAGTATGATTCTTGACCAGAATTGCTTTCATATCGCTTGTAACATTTCTTCCAACGTTATGCTTTTTCAAAGCCTGGTATGGATCATGGTGATAGATATGCTCATTGCTTTTGATCTTATTTTTATCGTCATTGGTTCTCTTATCATCGTTGCCAATCGCCAACTGTGGTTTTGATGTTGCAATCTTACCATTTGCTGGTGCTGGAGTACGCATTGGTAACAGTGCAGAATGGCTGGTGGCGCTTGGTTTAACCACTTTTGAAACTGTAGTAGCTCCAGTGATCAAGAATCCTGCATTTGAAGTGGGCAAAGACGTTAATTGAGCAATGGGGATAGTAGCCGCGGTTGAATTGATTCCACCAATAGCGGTTGCTGAAACCAAAAATTGATTGGAAGTGGACGGTATTGATGCAAGCTTCTCTACAGTTACAAATTGAGTAAGAGTAGTAGTCATATAAATAACTCTCAAATCTGGGGTGTAACCTGCAGTATTACTGGAAGATGTATTCTTGATGAATTCTTTGAAAATAGTACCATTGAAAATCAATGTTTGATTGACTGGTATTCTCTCCAAAACTAAAGGAGTATTTGGCTCGTCCGTCTGTTCAAATTGATAATTGGGATTTAAAAAGGCAACCATGCTTGCATTGGCGTCAATGGCCGCGATGAGCGAGTAGAAACATGATAATAAAGATAAGAAATGCAACAGCTTCATTATCTTCTGCGACGATGTCTATGAATAAAAAGATGACAATGATAATGCTGATTCCACAGAGTGTGATTGATGAACACCCCTAAAGATACCAAACTAAAGAATTGGAACTACCATGAACATAAAAGTATCTGACTTTCTGCGAAATATTTTTTAAAGATTTGAGTTTTTGTGGTTTTTACCATTGATCTTTTGAGGTTACAAAATTATAATCTTTTTTATTCACAAAACCACAAGGCTGACCATATATTAGTATCGTATGATTAACTGCTGAAGAAATAACTATATAGACCGAATTTTGCAAGGACATGCTCATTTTTGGTGGAAGAAGCGCTGAAATCCCTTGAAGTAGTAGACATGAACCGAATTAATTGAGCAGCGGCTTCTGATTTCGTACCAAGTGTGATTTAAAATCTTCTAATTCGTGCTGAAAGTTTTGTCTTTCCTCGTGGTTAACGTCACTAAAATAGAGATCACAGAAGTCATGCAAACGTGATTTTCGTATCAGGCAATTGCTATTTGATTGATAATGAAACTGCAGATTTGAATCCGAATCCCTTTGCATCTTGTTGTAGACGTAAAACTTGATCATTCTTTTCATTACGTCTAATTGTTGCGACTCATCTTCGTCTCTTTCAATTATCTTGTCTCGACTATCCATTATATTCGATTTATTGAGTTTATGATGGCGCGCATGAGTTAGAGTCAAAAGTTTTTAATGTGGTATCTGTTGACTAAAGACCGCGATGAGGTCTCCTCTTTATATCTCAAGATTGGAAACGAAAGCGAGATTTATAACCGATCGGGTTTAGTTCGGGCACGACTATTTTGCTGTCTAATTGTGAATGATGTGTATTCATCACAGTTAACAACTGTCAAAACCAGATCAATGCAATCCGATCATGTACGATGAGAACAACAACCACACCTGATTGAGATTCAAGATTCTTGTTTAAGAAAGTGAAGTTTGGTACATTTACTTATTTACGCTTATATGCGTCTCCAATGTGGGCAACACTCAAGATTGACTGATATCTTACTAATTGAGCAAAACCCGCATCGTCTTATCGGTTTTCAGTACTCGCTTCCACGCCCGTATTCACTGCAGCCTTTATTGCTTTCTTAAAATTCCCATTTCAATAACTGGGGTTCGAACAAAACGTCCAAAAGATACATATCAGGAAGTTCTGAATTACAGAGAAGAAGGTCTGTGCCTTTAAATTTGATCAAATCGTTGTTCTTGAAATCAATCATTTGGCAACTAATTTTGAATAGTTCAACTGATCTTGCCCGCACTCACTGTCAGCACAACCAGTTGCAGTTACGTATTAAGCACTAGTCGCCTTTGTCAAGAGTAGTCCTGGTATATTGAAAACTCGCCACTACTATTGTGAGATCATTTGAAAGTGATCTGAAGCTCAACAGCTACAGAGGGTTTACATCGAGTTTTCAGGCTGGTGCTTACATCAATCCTCTATCAAACTAAAGTTCTTAACATCTTATCAGTTCTCTTGATAGTTATCGCTCAGTAAAACTTGATTTCTTTTTCGTCTTTCAACAGAGGAAAAAAAAGGTGTCAATTGACGACGAACAGACCAGCAAAATATTAATAAGATTCCAATAGCATCTCATCATACTCATCAAGTACTATCTTCTTGATTGGTGGTTTATTTCTGTATCCAATTACCCTATTACAAACCACAATACAAAATGTCTGGACTAGAGAGTGAGTTCATGTTATATCAGTTATGTTTGGGAAGGCCAAATAACGACAAATACTAACTGATTTTCAAAACTTCTATAGATTCTTTATTTCAACTTAAGGTGAGTGATCCTATCAAAAGAGTCTTCTAAACGATTTTTTAGAGTGAGAGGTATTAACTATCGCCAATGAATAACTCAGTTCACTTCTAAGCAGTTAACAAAGCAGGCACTGCGTTCTGGTAAAGAAGCAGAGAAGGAGAAGAAGTTGGTGAAAAAGGTAAGTCATTAATAGAGGTCATGTAATAGGAAGTGTGTCAAATCTGAAATCGAAATCGTACTAACAATTGCAATCAACCAATTCACAGGCAATGTTACTGGGTAACAATGATATAGCCAGAGTTTATGCACAGAATGCAATTAGGAAGGAAAATGAGAGGGTGAACTTGATCAGGTTATCTTCAAGGCTTGATGCTGTAGCGTCACGTATTCAAACTGCAGTGACTATGAGATCAGTTTCAGGAAATATGGTTGGGGTCATCAAAGGTATGGATAAGGCATTACAAACAATGAATTTGGAGAGAATCGCTCTCGTTATGGAGAAGTTTGAAACACAATTTGAAGACTTGGATAGTTCCAGTCAATACTACGATAACGTCACCAACGATATCAGTGCCAGTGCGCAGCCACAAGAAGAGGTTGATTTGTTGATGAACCAAGTGGCGGATGAGGCAGGTTTGGAATTGAGACATGATTTGAATGATACTAATGTCGAGACGGCCAAGATCGAAGAGCCTGTAAGGGTGCAAGCGACAGAGGAACAAGAGGACAGGTTGACAGAGAGGTTGAGGGCTTTACGTAATTGATGACGAGGTTGTCTGTGTTGGACTGTTTGTTTGATACTGTTATTACATAATGATACATATTGAGCCACTCGTCTGTCTTTGTTTAGGATTCAAATTTCTTCTGCTATTGCTATGAGTAGTCCAATTGTCAATCAATCATTCAGCCAGTCAGCCAATCACACAGTTAGGTGGCATTCGTAGATGAGCTTATTTCCCATAACTAAATAGTTGGTTATGCTTTACCTTCTTTTAACTTCGAAATGGCCTGGTCTGCCCTGCCCCCTTTACTTAAGTAATTTTGTGTGTTTTTGTTTTAATTTTTTTTAATTTTAGATCATCTTTTCTTTTCTGCCCCGGCCATGGCATTTTAATCATTTTATTACCGCTACAGCGACCTTGTCGTACCCACCCGAAAGAAGTCTCTCGGATTACAAACTTCACCCACACTACAGACCAAAATCGAGTCATCACACCATTGACTATTCTCTTTTCAGTGTCTTGCAATTGCAACCCTTTGGCTCCAGCCAGAAAAGAATGTCAACGAAGATGAGGTCTCCATTACCCGATGGAGAATACGATATTGACGTCTCAGCTCTATTGCTGGACGACAGATTTGAAGAAAACTTTGGTATTAGATGTGAGTAATTGGAATTGAACTTGAAAACCCACAAGGCTCCTGTGAGCTACAATGATTTTTGTAAGCTAGTATACTAACCAGTTGTTCTTGCAGATGGTTTCATTCCTGAATCGATCGCCGATGACTTGCCATTCCAATTAGTCAGAGATACCACCAACAATTCAACCTCCGAGGAGTCTTACTTCTTGAGAGCGGAGTCAGCAGTTTCCAGCACAGATCCCATCCTCTTTGAAGGGAGCATGGCGAAATCTTCTTTAGTCCCAGCCACATCCTTTGCATCATCATCAGCTTCATCATCAGAACCTTCATCATCGAATAGTGAATATGTGTTGGTGTATGATAGTGTTGGGCGAATTTTCAAATTGCAAAAATTCAATGGTATGATAAGAATGAGTAAGTCCCGAAATGGGCCAAGTGTCTTAAACAAGCTCAAGACTTTAGAGAAGTTGAACAAGGGTAAGCTTCAAGAGTTTGAAAAATCTATGAAGGATTTTTCATTAAGGACTCAACAATCGATTAGATCAAACGCTAAAGTGCGAAACGGAAAAATAATTCTCCCTCAGGCTATACCGATGGCCGCTTCCACAAAATCTGCTCCGTCATCACTGTCAAGCAGGATACTGCTGTCACCGGGAACAGTAACAAAAGCATCATCCTCAGTAGCGACGAAGAGAAATAATAATGGCAAGATATCAACTTCCAAGATTAGACAAACGTTAAAGAAGAAAACGCTGCTTAAATCATCACCACTTATTCAAACATTCAAACAGAAACAGAATCAAGACATACATCCACTCTCAAATTCAAATTCAAATTCCGATATAGATGACATCGACTTGGACAAACTGATTAGTGCCGGCTTAGAATCAGATACCAGTACAAAGATTGTACAACCAAAGCCAACGGTTGCCAAACGCAAGAAAGCCATCAGCAGCAAGACAAAGAGTTCTGGGCTTTCACCTTCAGTGATGTCAACAAAAACTCCTGGTTTGGCATCAAAAAGGTTACCATCATCACAGCCGGCCACACCAGTGTTGGCACAGCTGGATTCTGGAAAAGAGGAAGATCAAGATTCAGACTCTGATCTTGGATCATTGGCTTTTGAATTAGAAGAAGCATTGGAGAGTGTGGCCCCATCTTCCAATAACAATATCAATAGTAATGGGAATATGGTGATAGAGAGTGCCCATAATAATGAGATATCAAAGGAAGACCACAAAATGACGATTGATGATGATGGTTGGGGTGAACCGAATATGGACTGGGATATGGATGAGGAAGATTTTGATGACTTTGATGACGATGGAGATAGCAAGTTCAACATTGTTATTGAGGAGTCACCTTTGCAACAACTTGATGAGAAATTGAACAGTAACGGCGGCAACAAGAAACAGCCGATGTCAGATATGAATGAGATGCGCGAGTCTACTCCTACAGGACCAATAAGTATGAAGGAATTAGCAAGTTTAAGGTCTAATGGTGGGAGCAATAGCATCGGCCAGAACAGCAACCACTATGTCGAGTCTAATTCAAATGCTGCCACGCCGGCACTTGCCAATTCAGCAACTTTCAAGTCGCAAAATAAGACAACAATTTCAGCCAATGTGAACTCAACTTCGGCTATTCTGACACCTAAGTTAGCTGACGATGTCTTTGTCAGAGCTGGAAGTCAACGACTTGAAGCAGATACATTGGAGGATGAGGAAGATATAAGCGAAGAGGAGTAGTTTTTATATATTTCAGAGTAGAGACGATTTTATAAACTTATTGCATCCACTTCGGTAAATTTCTTCAAATATTCCAGTAGTGAATACATAATGTTGCATGCACATGTGTATGTATGTGGTTGAGCTATACGTCCACCTGATCTACTTGAACGTTAAATCGAATTAGCACTAGATCAAATCATACCCGGCATTCCAGCCCAAGCAAGCAAAATAAATCTATTCTAATCACTGTCCTCGAAGGCTGAGTGATTTTGATTTTGTTCAGCCATCGAACAAACACAATCAATCAGTTACCCTGATCATGAGGTGCATGATAGTTGATTTCCCAAAGTTAGATGAGATCAAGCTTAAAATTAGCTGGCAAAATTGAATGCATCTAGAAATAACAGTTTCATGTCAATTGTCTTGTGTCGATGTACCAAATCAGTGCTGGAATGAGGGTGGAGCTGAGTTTAGTACTCAACCCAAAACGGATCAGAGGCGGCGGGAGCTCCCAAAAGGTGAAAAAAAAAATTCCAAGAAAAAAAAACACTCAAAGTACATAGTGGGAAAGGGCTGGAGTTGTAAAGATTTCCTGATTCGTGTGTAATTTGCATCAAGCACTACTAAACTCTTTACGATAAAATAACCAGCCTTTCAAAGCTGATCTGATTTCTTATTGTTCAATTGACTTGATTTGGAATCAGGCCCATTCCATTTAGGATAAACTATCACTCCAGCCATCATAACCTTGATCTGGACAATGGATCACAACCGAATCCATAAACATATATAAAGCCAGACATGATCCCATTCAGTTTCACTTATGTTTGAGATCCCTTTATTACCAGAAAAACCTAATAACAGTTAGTCAGTCACTCATTTGCATAACAGATATCAATTTATCACCCACGCTCGTTTGTTAATCATTAACTATAGTCATTCATTACAAATCCACATTTACTTTGATACATACCAATCAATACCATTTCTCAAATTAGAATAAAATTAAATAAAATAAAAATGAAGTTATCGTTGCCATTATCACTAGCTGTATTATCCACATTGACAGCTTCAACAATGGGTGCTACAATTACTCGTTACCATACCCACTACCGTACTGTTGTTCACACCCATACCAAGTACAGCACCCACTACAAAACTATCAACGGTGACGGTGGACAACCAACAGCTGTACCAGATGCTACAATTGCACAAGATGCCACGACTGAAGCACCTCCACCACCAGCTGAGACAACGACTCAAGCTCCTCCACCGCCAGCTCAAACCACGACTCAAGCACCTGCACCACCAGCTGAGACGACAACCCAGGCACCACCACCTCCTGCTACCACAACTTCCACAACTAGCACCAGTCCAGCTGCTGCCTCTCCAACATCAGATTTCGCTTCTAGCATTTTGAATGAGCACAACCTGAAAAGGGCATTACACGGTGTTCCAGCTTTAACTTGGTCCTCTGAATTGGAAGCATATGCTCAGGCTTATGCTGACAACTACGATTGTAACTCTGGTGCTTTAATCCATTCTGGTGGTCCATACGGTGAAAATTTGGCTCTTGGTTATGACACCATTCCAGCAGTCGATGCTTGGTACAATGAGATTAGTATGTACAATTTCAATAACCCAGGTTTCAGTGAAGCAACTGGTCATTTCACCCAAGTTGTTTGGAAGAATTCAGCACAGCTTGGTTGTGCCGCAAAACAATGTGGCTCATATTACGGTCAATACACTATCTGTTCATACAACCCAGCTGGTAACGTTATTGGGTATTTCGAGGAGAACGTATTGCCATTGGTTTAAACAATTTGAGATCACAGCTATACACAAAAAAAAAAAATTGTACAATAACGCACTGTATTTTATTGATATGTTCTATATATATATATATGTTAGATCGACTTTGATCTAATCTTCTTGATGATTTATTTTGTTCGTCCTCATTTCAGCGAATGATGTGAAAATGTGGGGCAGAACGTTTTTCTTTGGATATTTGACTTATTCTAGTTATTGGGTTTAACTTTTCTTCATTTTATTTGGAAATCCTGACATATATCTTGTGTCAACCAATTGTAAGACATAGGTTCATTTTGATTGGCATTTATCTCAAGCTCCAACTCAAACCGGTCCAAACTGATGATGTATGATTTGGATACTTCCCTCTCACTAGGGCTGCAGGCAAGTTACAAAAAAAGATAAAATTTTTCAGATGAGGTGAAGATAGAGATCGGATTAGGCTTGGAACTATCACATCAACAATGGCTACAACTCAAAATTTCGAGGATTTGTTGTCATTTTTTCAAGACCCTAGTAACAAATGCTTCTGGGATGAGGAGAACGTCATTGTTAAACAATCAGCCTTGGGAGGAACCGGTGTCTTTGCTGCCAAAGATCTATCTCCAGATAATGAAGAGGACAGTTTAGTATTGCGAATCTCCAAGGAGAGTATCTTGAGTTCCAAGAATTCGTGTATTGCGAACTTGTTGGATGATTATGAGATTAGTGGTATTTTTGCGATGATACTAGCTTTTGTTTATGAGAAATCTTTAGGCGAGGAATCACCATGGTTTCCTTATATCAACTCCATTAACATCTATGACGATCAGGGTGATCTTATATTACCACCTTCATTGTGGCCTACAGACGAGCAAAATTTACTCAAGGGAACAGAGGCCGAAGTGTTGGGAGTCATTGATGCTACGGAACCACAAGATTTCTTTGCGAAATCGATACAATTTGCTAAAGACATATCTAATTTGTTTCCAGTGCCCGATGAGCTTCATGTCGATATCAAAGATGGCGAAGAGTTAAACGCGAAGAAGTATAAGAAGTTTGTAGCTGTCTGTGCTGCGATCGCTTCAAGAGCGTTTGCCATTGATGATTATCATCAAGTAGCATTGGTCCCTGGAGCTGATTTATTCAACCATGATTCATACTTCAAGGAGAATGTTCACTTCGAGACGGTTAACGATGTGTGTCCATACTGTGGTAGCCCTGATGGATGTGGACATTCAGAGTTTGGCCCGCCAGACAGTGAAGAAGAGGATGAAGGTGATGAAGGTGATGATTGGGAAGAAATGGACTTGGAAGATGGTGATTCTGATGAAGAAGGGGGGGATCAAGAGGATGAGGAACCATTGAAAGAAATTACAATGGAGTTCATCACCAAAATGGAAGAAGAGCTTGCAGTAGAAGCCGATGAAGAGAATGAAGGCGAGCAAAGTGAAGAAGAAGAAATAGAGAAGGAAGAACAAGAGCACGTTGTCGATGATAATGGCAGCATTGAGAATGAGAGCATGTCTGACTACGATGATGATGAAGAAGGCGAGTCATTGCTACTAGATCCTGATGACTGTGTTGACATCGTTTTAAGAAAGGAGGTGAAGAAAGGAGAGGAGATTTTCAACGCCTATGGGAATTTGTCGAACTCGGTTTTGATCTCAAGATACGGCTTCACAACACGATTCAATCCAAATGACTATGTAGGCTTGGGTAGACAAGCGCTCAAGATGTCTAAGAAGATGGAGCTCAAACCATATTTTGAATTCTGGGATAATCAGGGATTTGAGATGTTCCAAGAGTATTTACAATTCAAGAAGAGAGCAGAACACGACCGTGATCACGACCATGATCACGACCATGACCACGACCATGACCACCAAAATGGAAGCGGGTATGACCATAACCATGACCATGATGGTGGTTGTTGTGATGATGAGGAAGAGGAAGGGGATGATGAGATTGAAGATTCATGGGAGTTGGAACTTCGCATCAACTTCAATGGTGAACCGTCAGAGTCTACTTATGCGTTAGCTTCTTTGCTATCAATGCCCAAAAAGGAGTTTCTCAAATTGACTAAATTATCTGATCCTGAAAAAATCATTGATCTGTTGTCTAAATTGAGTGAACCAGGTAACAAGAAGGCGTTCAAAATTATTCAGCAATGGTGTTTCCAGCGAGGACAATTATATAACGATGGTGGCTTGACAAGTGAAGATTACGAGACACTGATTGCAAAACTCGAAAATGGTCATGTCAAGTTCATTAGTCTTCTCATTCAATCTGAAAAACTGGTGTTAGAGAGAGGATTACATTACTTGCAAAGTCGTGTGTGAAATCAGAAAAACGACATGATCTGGAGAGCGCCTCTTTTAAATATACAGCCTCCGTTTTTTCTTTTTTTGGTTTTTTTATTTTTCTTTTCTGTAACATAGACTAAGTGACAGACAGATTAAATTAGAAGATAGAGATAACACAGAAACATTTGCATTAGCCAGGCTCGAATTCTTTCTTGGACAATAAAATGAGTGGTGTAGATAAAACTGAGGCCAAATTTGGTCAATTCAAACTAGTATTGTTGGGTAAGCTATCATATTCCACTTACAAAGGATTTTATGATGTTAGAATTGCAACCTGGTGAAGTGTGCTAGCCATGGTTAAGATATAATCTGGAGATTATAATTCAAAACCAAATATAAGAGACTGCAAATTATTCGAACATCAGTTATTCAAAATTTATAAGACAGTTTACTAACAATACAATCTCTTTTGTATCAGGTGAAAGTGGTGTTGGTAAAGTAAGTTTTATCAAGCACGAGGACGAGTGATCTAATCGATTCGTCAAATAATTAAAGATCTTTATATACTAACATACTCGATACTACTTATAGTCGTCTATAGTTCACAGGTTCGTTAAGGATTCATTCGATGACTACAGGGAATCCACCATTGGTGCTGCATTTCTCACACAAACTATTCAACTCAATGACCAAACAACAATAAAATTTGAGATCTGGGATACAGCAGGTCAAGAACGTTACAAATCATTACTGCCAATGTACTATAGAAATGCTAACTGTGCTTTGGTGACATATGACATCACGGATGAGTCCTCGTTGGAGCGTGCGAAATCTTGGGTCAAGGAATTGCAAAGGCAAGCAGCCAGTGATATTATCATTGCTTTAGCGGGCAACAAATTGGATTTGGAGGAACAGAGACAGATTTCGAGAGAGACGGGCCAGAACTATGCCAATGAGTTGGGTTTGCTATTCAATGAAGTAAGTGCTAAAACAGGTGAGAACGTTTTGGAATTGTTCAAGGCTATTGCTCTGCAATTGGAGCCAAGAATCGAGGAAAAGAAAATTCTGGCACAAGGTAAGCGTGGTGGCGTCGACTTACAGAAGACAACAAGCGCAAAGAGCGATGGTTGTTGTTAATTTTAATAGTGGGTCTTCATTTACAGGTTTGTTTGTCAGTTTATCCGTGGTTCACAAATGAGGGAACTTTCTAGTCATTTAATAATCACCGTTTTATATTATTCTACGCTAACTTTTTATACTTAGGTGTACTTATCAATTATCAATGTTGGTATACATACACAATCTGGTGTTCGTTTTAAATAGTAAACTCTTTAATGTATTTTCTTTCTAGCTCTACCGCACAAAACTTTAAGCGAGCTCCATTAAAAATTTTTAAACAAGACCGGAATTAGTGAATCAGTATCAAAAGCATATGTAAAAAACCTACTTAGATTTAAAAAAAAAGTACTTTTTGAATCTATTATATTTCTCCAATAAAATCAAACCCTATCAATTATTTCCCATGGCATCCATTGGATTACCAACCAACTTGATGACCCCATTCTTTTTCATCTTATCGAACGTGTCCATCAATTTTTCCCACTCTTCCTCTTTTTCCTCCTCTGTCAACTCTGGCAACGATGACATGGCCTTCTTATTCTCTTTAACGACATTGTAGTGCAGAGGATATATGCCTCCATTTTCACTCTTTAGTTTCCGTGTCTCGTCTTGAGCAAATATCGAACTTGGCTGACCTTGCTTACTACGGACAAAATCCATCGATAGTAATAAACCGATTTCTGCGGCAAAGCTATCTATGGAATTACCCATTAATTTAAAGTAAAGATCCAAAGTCAAATTCTTCAACACTTTCTCGCTGTTCTCTCCGCCAAAGCCAAATGGAGATGATTGTGGTTTGTTCATCAACATGTATTTCATCAACTTTGTGTAGATTTCGGGCACTGATTTCACACTATTGCCCTCTTTTTGTGGTAAGAACATGTCACGCAATCTTCGAAACAACAGTTTATTCCCACGATGCACATAAAGAAATTCAGATAACAGCAGCAAATGGTTGAAGAAATTCAAGATACTTATAGCATTACTCTCGTTGTCATCGTCTAGATACAAGGCTAATAAGTCAACGAAAAGTTCGCTCAGATGGCCTAATTGGTCATTATAATTCTGTAAGCTTTGCAAGGGCAAAAATGATAAGTAGTTAGCATATTGCAAAACCACGTCATTGGATAACAGCTTGGAATTGACCATTGTCAACATGTTCGTTATCGTATCCATCTTGTGTAACAGATTATCATAGTGTAATATACTGTACCCAGCCTTAATCACATCGATCAAGATCAAGGAATTTTTTGATAGATCACCATTATTCAACATTCGCAACTGTATATCTAACAGATCCACCACTTGCTTCAAAATTGGGTGAGATAACTTGTTGATCAATGATTTATCAACTGTAATCAAATAGACAAATCTCAATTGCGGTAGCATCAATGATATCAAATCATCATCATACGAATGTCGGTTATTTAAAAAATGGACCAAGACCAAAGACCGGTGTATCAAATCGTTCAAATCCAATTGGGCCATGACATTGACAGTTTCCCTGTTCAGTAGTAGTATATTAGAAACCGTGGCAAACAATGATATCACCAAGTCTGCTTCGTTGATGGCATCTAATTTGGTCAATAGTTCAACGATGGATGTCAAGGCTGTATAGTCGATGACTTGTAAACAGAAATTGGTATTACGTCCCCAAATTCTCAAATCTGCAATCGATGGAGCCAATAACTCGTACCGGTGAGAAAAAGGTTGGGTATCCACAATGGAGAGACAATCTGTCAAAATGTGGGATAATTGCTCGTTGGTAGGATAAGAGATGGTGGTCATGTTGTTGCTCGTGTTGATATGATGATGATGATAGTGGTGATAGTGGCAGCTGGGATGATGACTATGCAATAAAGAAGGCAGGATCCTGTCATATGTATACACATATATATATATATTTATGAATGAATAAGTATATCCGCTTCTAGGCCTGTATTTAAGCTCAAAGGGTGTGAGAGTTACCAACCGATATTATGTGTCTTGTATGAAAGACACTACCGTTCCCTTCCTGCGGCAATTTTCTGTTTTTAATCTATCTGTCACACACACAACACAACACAATCCTTGACAAGATCTTCCTTAATAAAAATAAAAAAATAAATAAAATTTAAAAATGCAACGCAACAATCGTCACTTGGGGCAAGAATAACTAGTTTGCCCCCCCCCATGTCCTATACATTTTGTAATAATTTACACTACTTACAACTAACTGGCCAATGGATTAGGTAAGTAGGGCACTGGCTTGTAGGCATATAATCTGGTTCCCCAATGTATAACCCTCCGTTTTAGACTAATACTGCTCAGTAGACGATAATGGATAAAAGACTTGACACACATGGTCATCTAAATGTGTCATCATATCCTCGAATTCACAACAGCCCATCAAACATATGTCAATGGCCTGTAAACCTGTCGCTGTGATGTGATTCAGAAACTGGTTAAGCAGGGCACATATCTGCGATTATTGTATTACTCAGAAATAAGATTGAACAGTGTAAGTGATCTAATGATATTTTTCAACTATCGGGAGCTAAATATTTTTTTATTTGCTTGAGATAGATATAACCTATATATTTCTTTCCCTGCTACCTCTGGCCAAGCTATAACTTATCTAATTATATAATTATCTAGCTTCTGGTCTTTAACTTGAAATTCTCTCTCTTAATTACATTCATCTATTGTTCCCCTTTCTGTTCTTCCTGCTATAAGTCCTTGGTCTGCGTCCTTCCAGGTTCTACAACAAGATTTACTAACCGCGTTAGATCATAACAATTGTGCATGATCTAACTGTTTTCCAGCCGTAATGCTAAAATGATTCAACCATAATCACGTATTCAAATCTTCAACATAAAAGGATTCTCGAATTTAAAACACAAAGCAGTAAGATACAATATCAAATCTCAAGTGAATCACTTTGCCAGAGTAGAATTTTCTGGATTGTGGATCCAATAACCGTCGATCCGATTCTTGTACACGAATTTGTGAAAAAGGCCTCGTTTTCTGACAAAGATCAGGTGGGTAGCCAGGAATCTTAGAGACGTGTGCTTTAACTGATAACAGTTGTTTCATCTGTACTAATGGAGTGAAAGAATCGCGTCCATTGCTACAAAATATCACACAATCTGATGATAATGATAAGCAACAAATTCAAAGGCAAACTGACTAGGATGTTTAGACCTTTGTTGTTTTACACGCTACAGAACTCAATAAAATGAGCAAAATCACTAAGAGATATTTAGCTTTCACCCGAAGTTGAGCTGTAGTATATTTAATCTCTAGAATTTTTTAAAAGGTAACTGAACAACAGAGAGAGCGAAAAAGGGGTAACGGAGATAGAGTTTCATATTGTGTATACACATATTACTGTCAACAATCACTGGAAATACAGCCCGAGCTTAAAGAAATACTATGGGGAAGCGAGCAAGTGAATCTAGGGGACTCATAAACTGAAAATAGTACTTGAAGTTGCTGCTTGAATCGAATGTGTTAAGAGCACAAAATTGTCTCAATTGATCTATGGTTTTTA
The DNA here is from genome assembly GCA_030556755.1 of Nakazawaea anatomiae. Taxonomy (NCBI): domain Eukaryota; kingdom Fungi; phylum Ascomycota; class Pichiomycetes; order Alaninales; family Pachysolenaceae; genus Nakazawaea; species Nakazawaea anatomiae. The sequence goes on along the minus strand of JAKTUO010000017.1, from coordinate 167,878 downwards.
AAAAATGCCTATTCGTAGAAAGAGTTGCACAATGTTCTTTCAGGTCTCTCACGCTACAGGGAACACTCATGCACACCAAGTCAAGGGCATAGTGAAATATGCAAATCATTCTTTCTCAGAATTGAGTTTTATTTATTACATTGTATTCTACTTAAATCTACTCAACAACAACCTATCAACTCCGATTTCCTCATACTCTTGCTTGCTGACCCACAATTGGTGGAATGTACCCAAACTAGCCAAGATTGAACTACCAATAAAGCTAGAATATTTTCTTTCGTACACATTACCTGTGGCATGGATTCTAATTTTCAATGATGGATTCAATGTCACTAACTCGTTCTGTAACCGATCTGATAATCCAGGAATCAACGATGTAGCACCCGTGAGAATTATGTTGTTAGCCAACTGCAGTTTTAAGTCAACATCGATGAGCGAGAGAACATTGGTGATCAAGTCCGACACACCTCTGTAGTTTGGAGACTTTGCATTTTTCTTCGAATTTTTCTCCAATATCTCTTCTTCCCTTGCACTTTCATCAATATCCTTACGAACTCTTCTTATTGGTTTGTAATCGTTTTTGATGTTGTGTTCCTCCTTGAATTCGAATTCTCCATTTTCTGGTTTTTCAAAACCCTTAACGATAACATTCTCAAGATGAGGCTTGAATAATGAGTTTGGAGTTTGAAACCTTTCCTTACTAAATTTAACGTTCAATCCATTTGGCATCTCAAAGTATCTTGCATCCTCATCTTCATCTTCATCCTCAACGTTCTTATCTTTGTCTGCACTTCCACCTTCAACACCTTCTTCAGTGACTGTCTTTGTATCAATTTCTTGATCCTTCTTAATAGTCAACAAAGTTTCCTTCATCTCATTTATCACTCTGTTCTTTTGAAAACTCTCAAATGATTCTGTGATCTCGAAATTGAAATCTCTTGGTGTCCAATTTGGTTTATCAAAACTTTGAGTCTTTGTCTTGATCCGGAAAGTAGGTACAATTTCTAACTCACGGTCTTCCGATACGGTTTGCAATAACTGCTGACTCAAAAAGTTCCCCGCGTAATGAGTTTTCATAGTACTTTTGATCAAACATAATCCATCGATTACTGGAGTAACAGTTGTGATGTCGTGCCCTATATCCACAACAAGACAGTTTGGCCTTCCATGTGCAAATGAAATACTAGTTGGGTTTTTCACCGTGTAAAAAGCTGGGAATTTGAAATATTCAAAAGTGGCCTCCATCATACCAACTTTATTTTTCTTTGTATTCCATACAGGTTCGGTGGTTAACAATGGTTGTTCTTCAAAATTCACATCGAGATTATTAAACGCGTATTCCCATTGACCAATAGCCCCATCCCAATCTTCTACTAGACTGTCTTTCATGATAGATTTAATGTTGAAATTCCCCGGCCGTGGTGTATACAACAAATTCTCATCAAACACTTTGGTCTTGCCATCAATGCTATTTTTAGTGAATTTGGATTTGATGTTGTTACTTTCATTATCGACATCCATCTTGTCATCATCTTTGTCAACATCATTGACCGCTAGTTGTCCCTTGTCAGATTCAAACTCCCCATAGTATGAGGGTAATATAACTCTAGGGGTGTCTTCGCCAGCATATCCGATTCTAGTGGTGTTTGATCCTGGATCCAAGATGATAGCTCCAATCTCGTCTGTTTTATGATAACGTTGTTTTGGTTAGTAAGTGCTAATTCCAGAGTTCCAAATTAGAGCTAGGCTACATACCTCCTCCATAAACCTGTGGTGCCACAGTTGAAGATGCCATGATATGTTTGTCTGAATTATCTTGTCTGTCCCGTTCTTCTTCTTCTTCTTCTTCTTCTTATTCATTTCTTCTAGTTTTCGTTTTCTTCAAGAGAGAGAAACAGTCGTGCAATTTTATACTATCGTGATTTGGCCCAGCAGAGTTTTGTATTCATATATATACACTAGTGTTGGGTACGAAAAGCCGGACGAATTGAATTTTGATGTGAAAGCTTATTAGAGAGCATTATTAAGCTGGCAGTTTACTCTTCGAATTTTTGCCTCTATCAATACCGGAAATTGGAGCCTATGTTTTTTGGGGGAGACGCCTTAAGTTAATTACAATGAAATTGAGGAGAAAAGTAACATCCACACCGTAGAAGTTTGATGCCGAACCTATTCTAAATGTACATTTATCTATAAAAAAAGAGGGGCACTGGATTACTCTTAGTCTAATGAGATGATCAATCCAAACATCTCCTGATTCATCTAAAACTACATCATATTATTATAAAAAGATAGAGGGCTAAAAAAAATCGGAGAGGGAAGCGAAAAAAAAATTGAAAAAAAAAACTTGTGTGCAACAAAAAAAAAAAAAAAAAAAAATCTCAACCCCTTTTGTGTGTTTTTTTTCTTTGTGTAAATTATTATTATCAATTTTTTATCAAGAGAAGTTTGAATAATAGATTCTATTCACATCCATCAGCGATTATCACCGGTATTCATATCCATTAATTCATCCCTTTACTGTTGAGTTGTGCCATTTATTTGTCACACACAACAACTCACACTACTTTCAACTCTACAAATCACACACAACAACCGATCGCAATCACAACAAAACAGCCCTCTATCATACCGAGGACTTACTCCATTCGACAAGTGAAGTTTATTATATAAAGACAACCACTATTAAGACCAATTCTCCACCATATAAATATAGCAGCAATGGAGAAACCTTTATACAAGATTGTGCAATGCAATTTATGTGATAAGGAGATGACGATCACCCACTTGGCGCGTCATATGAAGGAAATACACAATACCAAGAGGGTAAAATGTTACATATGCCCTAAATCGTTCAAGAGGAAAGAGAAAGCCATTAATCACTTGCGTAATATCCACGATATCAAGATGCAAGACATCAAAAGAAACTTGCTTAAGGAGGTGGATGTACCTTTACCTAAAAACAACAAGATCAAACCAAGGCAGTACAAAAGGAAAATGGTCAAATTGAGGGATGGCGAAAATTTCGATGGTGTCATGAATAGTAATCAAATACACAGTGAATATATCAAAGACAAAATTTTGCATGACAATACCCATGATCGTCGTAAATATTTGAATATGACTGACCTGGAGATCAATCTGTTGAGAAGGGAGAACAAGAGCAGTCAAAAGAATTATTCCAGATCCAAATCCAGCACAGGCCTTGATTCCAATTCAGTATCGCCTACAAATAATACCATTGCTTTATCAGGAACAGATTCAGCACCACAGAGGTATGGAGGAGGTAAAAAGCCGGCCCCAAAAAGAGTCAGCGCCAGGTTGAGTAGTAAAAAAGTTAAGAGAGAGTATAGGGAGGATGAGGATGAAGAGGACTTTGACGATGATGATGATGATGATGATGACGAAGAAGAAGAAGAAGAAGACGAGGAAGAGCATGAAGCGCAACCTGTGACGGAAGTGGTGAAACCGAAGAGAGGAAGACCCAGAAAACATTTTCCAGCACCATCCCTGAAAGATAACGCCACCAATAATAATAATGGTACTTCCAAAAACTCCAAACAGGGTGTGAGCAACGATAACAATAGTAGACATGGCAAGACCAAAGTGTACGGTGTCTCAGAAGGTGAAGATTATGACGAAGACGAAGACTCCGACGATGACAGCGATGACTCTGACGATTCTGACGACGATGACGATTCAGATGACGATGATGATGACAGCGATGACGAGATTGAAATCGATTCAGCCTCTGAGACTTCGTTTAAAGTTGCTCGCAAGGAAGATTCCCCTCAATTACCGTATGACGTCTTCGATAAAGTGAGACTTGTATCGTTCCAGATCTCCAATGAGATTGGACTGTCTAGGCTGACGTTATCGTTCCAATTCTTGACAAAACAGGGCAAGCCCTTGTCGATTTATCTTTTGCGGGAACATGAGATCAAGTTATTTTTCATGAATTCAATACCAGACGAGCTGTTTTTCGAAAGATTGAATGAGATCATAGCCAATATTGAATTATTAGATAATATTTGTGTCACCAATGGCGAGATCATCACGACCGAGAATTTCGGATTTAGATATAAAACTTTCTGTTGGACTACGGTGAAAGATTTCATGAAACAGTGAGTCATGCATAGTTTAATTAAATCGATGCAAAGATCCCTCCTCGACAGAAATAGCATTATCGTTCGGATGTTTAGGTGTTCATTTGTTTTTTTTTTTTTAATTTATTTACATGATTTTGCTTCCACTAAATAAAATTGGTTCTTGTGATTGTAAATTTATGATGTGAAATGTTCGTATTGTTCTTATGTTATATCATCTTGGCTGTTATGAACCATGTTGATTCAATCTCAAAACATCAGCAATTAAATACAAGCTCCCACATACGACAACTTTATTTCCCAACATTGCCGCCATCGTGATAGCGTCAGGTAAATTCTCTTGCACCAGAACATTATCCGTGTACTTAGAAAACAGCATCAGTAAATCGACTGGATCATAACAATTAATCCACGGCATTCCATCTACGGGGTTGAACTTAGTGACTATCACGATATCCTGTGGCCTGATTAATGGAGAGAGTAATGGATCTAACGTCTTTCCCAGAGTGACTGCCATCACAAACGTGATCGAAGTGTCGTCGTTGTGCCTGATATTCAAATCAATATGCTTATTTAACTCCACAGCCGCAGAGCCATTATGGGCTCCATCTATGAGAACCGGCACAGTGGATGGAAGGCCATCTATTTGGAAATCAATGACTTGCAACCGACCGGGCCACTGCACTTTCGAAACACCATCATGTACACTTTCCGTGGTCAAGAGTGGATAAGTTGAAGAGACCAATTCCAAAATCTTCAATGCAATTGACAAATTGGCGAATTGGTATTCACCCAAAAGTGGGATCTCAAAATCAGAGATATTGCCAAATTTCGTCACAGTCAATTTTGGGTCTGTCACAACCTCTAGTGGAGCACCCACAGTGGACGAAACTCGTTCAAACAGCAGCAAGCATTCCTCTGTATTGGTACCATCGACCACGCACGGAACACCAGCCTTCATGATGCCCGCCTTTTGGATCGCAATCTCTCCCAAAGTCGATCCCAATATCCCCTCATGGTCTAAACCAATCTTACTTATTCCTGTAGCAATGACCCCTCTCAGATATGGCAATGATGATTTCACAGGTGTCGATGCTAACAATGATGCTCCAGCAGGCTCCAAGATATTTGTGGCATCGAGTTTCCCTCCCAAGCCGACTTCCACAACGGCGATATCAACTTTTCTATGCTTGAATATCTCGAAAGCTGTGCAAGTTAAAATTTCAAACTCTGTGCATCCCAAATTATGCAGAGCATTCAATTTTTTAACTCTTGCTTCCTGGTTTAAGAATTCGGCATTGGGTACTGGGATGTTGTTAATAGAGATACAGTCAGACCTCGTAATCAAATGAGGCGAAGTAAACTTTCCGTTGGTGATATTGGACGCCGTGAGAGCACTGGAAAGATAGCTGCAAATCGAACCCTTGCCGTTGGTACCAGCTATGTGAATTGAATTGTACGTCTGTTGAGGATTTCCCAATAACGAGGCGAGCTTGCCGATTCTTTTCAAACCCAAATCTATAGGCATCTATATCGATTTGTCTTGATTGCAAAGATCCAATGGCACGCAACTATATGGCAATATGCTCTATTTTAGTCATACCTTATCGCTTGACAAATAAACACGTTGAATTAAAGTGCATCGATCCTAACGCAGACAAAAATTTCAAAGGAAAATCAACACTGAAAATCAAAAAAAAAACATACCAAAAAAACCAAAAATAACAATCAAGAAAGACCAAAACATTGCACTACTTGAGTCTATTTATACCATCATATACAATCATCCAATCAGTACCGAAATTTGCCCATGTCTAATTTGGAGAAGAGATTGAGAAAGATTTTCTCGCAGCCGCATAAAGGTGAAAGCTTTGAGTTGAGAGCTGGTTTGGTCAGTCAATATGCTCAGGAGAGGAAAGATGCAATCAAAAAAGTCATAGCGGCAATGACAGTTGGCAAGGATGTCTCTTCTTTGTTTCCTGATGTGTTGAAAAACATAGCAACACATGACTTGGAACAAAAGAAGTTGGTTTACTTGTATTTGATGAACTATGCCAAAACGAACCCGGAATTGTGTATATTAGCTGTCAACACTTTTGTTCAAGATACAGAGGACCCAAACCCCTTGGTGCGTTCGTTGGCTATCAGAACCATGGGTTGTATAAGGGTGGATAAAGTAGTGGATTATATGGAAATCCCTTTGACTAGGACGTTGAAGGATGATAACCCATATGTGAGAAAGACTGCTGCCATATGTGTAGCTAAATTGTTCGATTTGAATAGTGAAATTTGTGTCGACAATGGTTACCTTGACAAATTATTGGCTTTGGTAGATGACTCTAACCCGATGGTTGTTGCCAATGCTATTTCAGCGTTGCAGGAAATTCAACAATCATCAAGCAACACAATCTTTGTCGTCAACGACAAGATATTAAAGAAATTGTTAATCACATTGAACGAATGTACCGAATGGGGAAGAATCACCATATTGACAGCTTTGGCGGAATATCAATCATCAAAGAGCTCAGACCTGTCTCATATTATTGATAGAACTACACCACAATTACAACATGAAAATCCAGCAGTTGTTTTGGCTGCTATCAAAGTGATTATTAACCATTTCGAGAATTTGGAGTCGAAAGACCTGCGTGATGTGATCTTGAAAAAGCTCTCACTGCCACTCGTCTCGTTGTTATCCACTCCTCATGAAATTCAGTATGTCGCATTAAGAAACATTAGAATAATTTTAGAAAAATATCCAGGCTTGTTGGCAAGAGAGATGAGAGTCTTTTTCATCAAGTATAGCGATCCTCTCTATTTAAAATTGGAAAAATTGGAGTTATTGGTGAGGTTGGCAAATGACTCTAACAGTTCTTTGCTTCTATCTGAGTTGAAAGAGTACGCTATGGAGGTCGATAATGAATTCGTCACAAGAGCTGTCAGAGCAGTAGGTCAACTAGCAATCAAATTGCCAAGATCGTCAAAGATGGCTGTTGATGTGTTGTACGACTTATTGACGACAAGAAAGGCATCTGTCATTGATGAAGGTATCATTGTGTTGCAAAATATTCTTCGTCGTTATCCAAAAGAGTTCATCACCACTATAATTCCAATCATAGCAGATCTATCAATTGATGATTTGGAAAACACAGACTCAATTTCCTCATATATATGGATTGTTGGTCAATATTGCAAAGAGATGCCTCATTTGGAAAGTAAACTAGATTCTATACTGGGTAATTTCTTGGAAGATGACTCCACGATACAATTGGCCATCTTGACGTGTATTGTCAAAGTCAATTTAATGAAACCAAGTAGCAGAACTCAAAGTTTGTTACAGGAGGTGTTGAATATGGCCACACAGGAAATCGAAAATCCAGATGTCAGAGATAAAGCATACATTTATTGGAGACTGCTCTCAACAAACTCCGACTTGGCTTCCAAAATCTTACTCAAACCATTACCAGTCTTGGAATCAACAATAGATGTTATTCCTCTGCGTCTATTAGACGAGCTCTTGAGAGAATTATCAACTTTATCATCTGTCTACCACCAACCGGCATCAATGTTTGTTAGTCAATCTAAGAATGCCAAGTATGTTATAAACAGCAAAAATAAGAATATTGAGGACTTGCAGCAATTGGCCAAAAATGAAATAGTAAGCAGTGTTAAGGCTGAAAATTTGTTAGACTTTGACGATGAAGATGATGAAGATGATGAAAATGAGAACGAGAATACGATCAAAAATGGTTCCAACGGAACAACAAACGGAACAAATGGTTCTAATATTCTTGATGAGTTGAACGATTTGTTCACTGGGTTGACACCTAATCCTCCTCCCCAGCAACAACAGAAATCCCTGCTACAGGGCGGACTGAACCAGGATCTCTTGAGTTTGTTTTAGGCATTGTGTATAGATACCGCCCGCCTTTTGAAATTCACTTTTGATTTAAAATACAAGAGTCCCTTTGATACCTATGGCTTAACGCAGTCTGACCAATAAATTTTAGGAATTTGTCTTCGTACAAATTTTGATTTTGTCCATCATTGCTGTAGCGTATTAGTGATCTCGCCCTGTTTTTCCATAGCTCCTATTTGTAATTGAAGTTACTTAGAAGAATAAAAACCCATCAATTTGTCTTGAATAAATCTCTCGTTAACATTTTGACCTCCATAAAATTACTCAATTCAATTACATATATTAAAAATATAGTGATTGATGATTCGTTACTATCGCTACAGCGTGACGTTCATTGCCTTTCTCATCAATATTTTCATCACTTATTGTCAAATGTCTAGTGATTTAACAGCCACAAATCTTCATTGCAAAAACAAGGTGCTAGAGGATTCGTCCAATTTTAACCTTCTTCAAATTTTTTCTTAGGATCATGTAGTAATCTAAGGTACAAGATGCATTATGCTTCAAAACTCCACAAAATGAGAATGGAAGTGTGAACAAATACCAAAAAGATAGCACGAACTTTAACTGAACTGAAGAAAAAATAAAAAAAGTCATATATACGCGTGCTCGGGCAGCGAGCTATCAGGTTGTTAATACTTGAGTGAACAATGGCCCAATTATCCGAGTTTGAGAAGCAAAGACAGGCAAATATTGCTCGTAACAAGCTGTTGCTACAAAAATTGAATTTGAATTCACTTTCCAATGACATTTATACAGATATCAAATCTGAGGAAACTTCTCATAGGTCCACACCATCTAAGAAACGTAAGGTAACACCAAGAAAAAAGGAGCCTGTCCTACCGACGAGAAGATCAAGAAGAATAGCCGGAGTGAAGCTAGAGGACTCAGACGAGTCTCGTCGGATGGTTCTGGAGCTGGAAGAACTCAAGCGGAAAAATGAAGAGTTGGAGAAGTTGAAAAGTGTGAGATTGAGTGGAGATATACGGTTGATAGATTTATTGACAGATCAAAGTGGGATCAAATTGGAAAATCCAGAGCAAGATGAAAATCTTATTTTGAACAAATTCAACAATATAGGGAAGTCGATTTCCATGGGAGATTTTTACGAAACGGTAATCGAGAGAACGCCTGCAGATGACAAGTCTATCAACGATCTAAGATCATCCCTTAGCAAATTGGAAATTTTACCAGATTATAACCCTTTGGACGTCAAAATTACACCGAATAGAATGACTTCGATAACCTTTCACCCTTCTGTTGACAAACGGCTTGTGCTTGGGGGTGACACCCTGGGTTATTTGGGGTTATGGTCTGTTGACGACCGTAAGGATCTGGAAGTGGTTGTCGAAGATGAAAATACATACGAACCAGATATTTCCGTTTTGAAAATGCACGGAAAGACTGTGGCCAAGATAACGATGAATATAGCTGATGCTTATAAAATGTACACTTGTTCATATGATGGGTCAATCAGATCGATTGACATGAAAACGTTGCAAACTTCGGAGTTGAGTGCAATTGATAACGAGTATGGCGAGGCTTTAGGGGTGTCCGATATAAATTTTTCAACTCAAGATCTGAATTTGTGTTACTTTACCACTTTGACTGGACAATTTGGGATCAAAGATTTAAGAGTAAAGAAACCTTATGTTGATGGACTCTTGAGGTTGCATGACAAGAAAATTGGTTCTTTTGCAATCAACCCAAATTTCAATAAACAAATTGCAACTGCTTCGTTGGATAGGTCATTGAAAATTTGGGATTTGAGGAAAATTGGTAAGGCCACGGATTACTCGTATTATAACAAGGAAGAAGATGGACCTCATCTTGTCGGCTCATACAGCTCTAGATTATCGATCAGTTGTGCCGATTGGAACTCTTCGGGTGATATCGTGTGTAATGGGTACGATGACACGATTAACATCTTCAACATGGGTGACACTTCGACATTGACTCCAGATTACCAATTCCCCGAGATCAGCAAAACTGAACATGGCCAATTGATCAATTTGAGCCCACAACATAAGATCAGACATAATTGTCAAACAGGGAGATGGGTCTCTATTTTGAAATCGAAATGGCAATTGAAGCCAAAAGATGGTGTTGAGAAATTTGTCATTGCCAATATGAACAGGTATTTCGATATCTATACTGCAAATGGGGTTCAAGTGGGTCATTTGGGTGATCGAGAATTGGTAGGCGCGGTACCTGCTGCAGTACTGTTCCACCCAACGGAGAATTGGGTTGTGGGCGGTAGTGCTAGTGGTAAAGGGTATCTTTATATATAAAATTTTGGTTTGGTGTTCTCCCTCTTTCTTTTTCATACTTCAAAAAATGCAAATAGATGTTTATCTTCAATCATGGTTTCGAGAAAGTAGAGATAACAAATTTGAAGCTCTCATATTAAAACGAATAACTTTCATTAAACTGGTATGATCCTACTTTTTTGTAGATAGAATTTAATCAATGACAATGGCTTTTCCTTTATATATATATATATGTTTCACTTCAAATGTAAGATGAAAATGTTTTTTCTAATATAATAATTTTTTATTGTTTCAGTAATCACCGCTGTTATATATCGAGATGTCACTCTCGGCCTTGACATCGACAAGACCGTTGGCTCCATTAACGCCAAAACCTCCGTTTTCTTTCATCCTCTGGTTTAAAGCTCTAATCTTTTCCAATTCTTCGAGATAATTATCCTCCACGCCAGTTATATACTCGCCTGTAAAGACACCAACTTCGAAACCTTCCACTTTTGGTGGTTCCCTTTGCAAGGCAATCGGACTATCTGGTGGTGGTGTCGAAGTGGCAAGCAAGTTGTTCTCATCTGAAGGTTGACAACAAGCGATCAAATCGTCCAAGTTTTGATAGAATACCTTGTCAGCATGTATTATTTCAGCAATTTCCTCCTCTGTTCTATGGTATCCAACTAACAGTTTAGTATCTGCCAAATCGATACCGTAAATGTGATTAAACCTGATGACTGGGGAGCAAGATGCAAAATAAACTTTCTTGGCCCCAGCTTCCTTGGCCATGGTGACAATCTCTTTAGAAGTTGTACCTCTAACAATAGAGTCATCAACAAGCAATACTGACTTGTTATAAAACTCACTTTGCATAGCATTCAATTTACGACGAACAGATGAAGTTCTCTCCTTTTGATCTGGCATAATAAAAGTTCTACCAACGTATCTGTTCTTGACAAAACCTTCACGGTATGGTAATCTCAATCTGTTGGCACATTCTAACGCCGAGTGACGTGATGTGTCAGGCACTGGGATAACAACATCGATTTCATCTTCTACGCGTTTACCTTCTGCGAGAAATCTTTTGTCAATGTTCAAGGCCAATTTTTCACCCATCTTGATTCTTGATCTGTAAACCGATATACCATCCAAAACTGAATCCGGTCTAGCGAAATAAACATATTCAAATATATCTGGGGTATATTTCTGTGTTTCAACTACTTGTTTAAACTCCGGAACCATTGTGTTCTTTGGTATTACTACCGCTTCACCTGGTAATATATCTCTAAAAACGTTGAAACGATGAGCTTTTAAGACAACACTTTCGGAAGCCAACATATAATCTTTAGTACCATCTTCATTTGATCTCTCACCAATCAACAAAGGTCTGATACCGTTTGGATCTCTAAAGCCGATGACACCGTAACCGGCTAACATGGCAGTACATGCATAGGCACCTCTACACTCTCTGTAAACGCCTTCCAACAGTTTGAATATATCACTATTGTTGACTCTGGCCTTATCATATTGGGCCAACTCTGCAGCAAAGATGTTTAACAACAACTCAGAATCAGAATCGGTATTAATATGTCTATGCACTGTTTCGTCGAGATATTTCCTTATATCTCCAGCGTTGACCAAATTACCATTATGCGATAATGATATACCATATGGAGAATTGACGTAGAAAGGTTGTGCCTCGGAAGTGGCACTCGATCCGGCAGTTGGATAACGCAAATGGGCAATACCCATGTTGCCTACCAAACCGGCCATTCTATTTTGAGTGAAGACATCCTTAGCCATACCGTTACCCTTGCATTGGAACAATCTACCTCTGTCGGCACAAGTAACTATACCAGCAGCGTCTTGCCCTCTATGTTGTAAAAACATCGATGCATCCAATAACTCTGGAGCAACGTTATAAGCTGGGTTGGATGATACCAATCCTAAAATACCACACATTCTTTATGTCTATGTTAAGTGATGGTGTCTTTAGAAAAAGATGTAATGATGATCTGATAGATGGATATGTGGGGTGAATGCAAGACAGTTAAACCTATGAAAGATGAAAATGGATACAGGGGAATAAAGGTGAATGTGGATTTGAGGAGTAGACTGAACAAATGTCTTCAGGTAATTGAAGTTTATAATCGGTTGTGCTTGAAGTGAAAAAAAATTAGTTGTTAGTAAAGAAGACCCAATAGGGAGAGTGTTTTCTTTATTGATAAAAGAAAAAAAAAAAAAATTTTCCTTTCCGTTTGAAGAAGAAGAGATGGATGATCTTAAAAGGGGAAGGAGCCAGAGTCAAAACATCTTAGTTTTTAAACCAGTTAACACATGGAATTCATTCATGCCCTTGTCTAGGTATCTTTTGAGGCTCAATGATAAGATATATTAGTAAAGAGTTCCTTATAAAATACAAGAAAGGGGATAAAACCAAAGCTCTGTCTTCTTTCTGCTTTCAGTACAATTGTCAGTTGAGTAAAAGCAATTCCGGATATTGGCAAATTTAAATTGATCAAAACTTGGGTACAAAAAACGATCTTGTTGCCAACAAGCTTGTTGTTAGAACTAAATAGATCAAGAAGATTATCTGTCTTGTTCGCTCAAACTATTCGTATATCAAATCTATGACAGGTATCTCCTTGTATTTACACTATCTGCAACTCTTATCAATTATCAGAGTCATAAAACTTTGACGTATGGGTCTATCGCTCTATGTGTGTGTGTGGACACAAATTTATTATAAATAAGAACAGATACAGATAAAACACGAATCAACTACCAGTTATGTTTCAATTATGATTCCGATAACATAATTTAGTGATCAATTGACTTTAGAATATGGAATACAATGCACTTACCATATTCTATTCATGATGATAATTAATTGAAGCATGGAACAGGAGAGTTTATCCGCCTCTCACGAGTTCTCCATCCAGGAGAAAATTATTTATGTGGACAATCTTGTTGGAGATGGAAAAGAAATTCTCCTCCTACCCAATCAGCCACTGAAAATGGTAATTGTGGCTAATAATCATTATATTTCATCTTCCTATTCATCAAACATTATATATATACATATAAGAATCACTTTCTATACTCGTGATTCTTCTCCCACAACCATCCTTGTCCACCTCTATACACCCCAAACAAAAACATCAAGGCACCACCAGTCCTTACACTGCGTTTCCACCACATTGGATTATCACCTGGTTTTTCATTTTGAAAAACTTTCCCACTAGTCAAGTATAACCCTCCAATCATTCCTGTAAACGAAGCCATTAGTTGACATGGCAAGCAGTCCTTCACCTCTTCATCTGTTAGATCTCTCGATTTGGGTGGATTAAAAACGTCCAATATATTTGACATTTCCCAAATTATTGGTATGTTTATACAAAAAACTCATCTTTTCGTAAATTTTTTTCTCTTCTCTTAACTTTTCTTTGTCAAACAGCCCCCACATGCAAGTGTAGTACGTAATTTTAAAATTTACGAGGGGAAGCGGGATTTGAAATTTAGATTTACACTTGGTATCGATGCCAACTGCTTGTCGCGAACCGAAAGACGGTTGATGATGACCAAAAATGGACAAAACTTGTTTCGCTCATCTTATAGCGCTAGCCGCCTTTATCAATCAAGTGAATGCTCCAAATTTTATTCAATTGATTATTATATATTCGCAACAATCGAAATTTTAACACCATTGTAATCGCATGATCTTCTTCACCTAGATTATGATTTCTCATTTATCAAATTGAATAACTTTTTTTTTCATTGTGCTGGTTCGTAAATTGGATCGAGATAATTTTCATGTGTGTATGTATATGTGTTTACTTATATGTATGTATGTATGTATCATCATTATCATATGTGTGTGCTTATGTATGTAAGTATCATCATAATCATATGCATCATCACTTTTTACGAGAAAAGAAATGCTGGATTATACAGAATTTGCCAAACCAGTAAAGCTCATCTCGTGCATAGCGGAATTTCAAATCCAGATTGCTAATCTGTGGATCTTCATGCCTCTTTTTAATTCTGTGTACCAAGCGGAATTCACTACGAACTTGAATTGTAACACTAATTTACTCAAAAATTGGGCAAAGATTGACTCAATTGGAAATGTATACCAATCTTCATGAATTTCCCAACTTGAATTCGTTAATACAAAAACAATATTAAGATCATGGGTCTGAATTCACAATTGAAATTGGTTTACACAAACTTGGTCTCCTCAATCAATAGCAATGTAACGGGATGTTGAGAAAATAAATATTCAGTTGAAAATTTTCTCATATCAGTTTAATCAAAGGACTGACTTTCAAACTGCAAAACGTTGATTAGTTATTACACCGTATCTGAAACTAATTCAAATTTCCGTTCCCTAAAAAGCTGCTCACATCCACAAATGGGGATGATATCTAAAGTATACCACCTTTGAGATTTTTATCCAGCCAACTAACAACATACCCATAATTCAGTTGCGATTTCAAATTTTCTGAAAACTTGTGATCTGTGATAAATGAAGTACAATCTGTGATAAATGAAGTACAGAGAGATAAGACTGAGATAGTTATTTACAGCGTCCATGGAAAGAGGTCATACGGGGAGTGGGAGAATTCTCGTATTGGTTTTCTATGGTTTTTCGATTAAAAGGAATAGATCATCATGAATATCATGAATGTATCCACACCCTGAATTGCAACTTCAATTTCACTTTCCAACTCTCCTGAAGACAACTCATCTTCGATAGTATTGAGGATAGGGATACCGAAAACGGACACTAAGATAGGGGAACTGATAGACAGATACTGAGATTGGAATCAAAGCTGTCTGTATCATAAACTCTGAGAAAGAGATATTACCGCCTATGCAATTTTGTAAAAGTCTCTTTCTTTATCATCAAGAACGAATAAAATGAAACTTCGTTCTGATGATATACTACTCTAATGGTATATGGTGTTGTATTACCTTGATGGTTTATTTTTGAATCTGTGCAAACTTTTCATGATATTGTTTTAACATCAAGTTTTGGTTTTTATTTTTTTGGTATAGAAGAGAATAATTAATTGCCATTATACAATTGTCATGAAAGCTTTTCTCTTACCACTAAATTCATCCAACACTGACTTGATCTCAACCTCACATCTGTCAAATGCACCCAACGTTCTCGTTTCACTACCCTTCTTACTAGTCATTGTCAATGCATAGTTCTCCTCGTCAAACTGCAACTGGTAATCATCCTCCAACTTGATCAAACTCTCGATTCCAAATTTTGGCACCAACACAACAACACCATTACTAAACACTTTGATCACATATCCTTCTTGTCTGTTCTCGGTGTTGTTTCTCATCACTTGGCCCACATAGTACTCGATGGAAGCACGTCCGGCAAATTGGGCATTTCTGTGACGCTTATTGATGTTCTTCACAATGATCTCCATCTTGGCCTTGTCTCTGTGGGAAACATCTAAGGTCTCGTATCCGATTGAGCCAGCAAGTTGTCTATGCACAACAACGTCACAGTATCTTCTGATCGGAGAAGTGAAATGCGTATAGATGTCCACTGCCAACCCGTAATGTCTGAATTCAGGGTACGAGAATGAACCTGATGGAAAGTATTCCGCTGCCATCATACAACGTGTCGACATGATTCTGAGCAAAGTGTTGAAGTACTGATCATGAGGATCAACACATCTATCTAAGGAATCCAGCAACAGCTTCGAATTTTCCAAAGAAACGTTCATCTGTTTACGTACTCTCAACATATCATTCAACACTTCAAAATTCGTCAGTGGTGGAGCAGCATGTCTTCTCAACATTGCCGTTTGTGGATACAGATCATAGATCTTGGTGGCTACTGATATGTTGGCTAACAACATGAATTCTTCAACCAAAGAATTCGTTTCGAATAACTCCTTGATCTCTACTTCATTAGGATCTGCAGTTTCACTGTCCATGTGCACTTTGACCTCCGGTGAAGCCAAGTTTAATGCACCATTGGCGATTCTCTTCAGTTTTAATTTCTTAGACAATTTCAATAAAATTCTCATACCTTTAGTCAAGTCATCCTGCTGTTTTGCATCATTAATTCTCATCTGTGCTGCTTCATAGCTGAACAGCTCCTTAGACTTAATGATACTCTTGTTGAACTTAACGTTTACGATATCTGCATTTTCATCCAATTCCCACAACACGCTGAAAGCATACCTTTCCACATATGGCTTCAAAGAACACAAATCGGTACCCAATAACATCGGTAACATATCAATCCTCTTGTCCACAAGATACACCGAAGTACCTCTACTGGCAGCTTCCTTATCGATTGCAGTGTTAGCTTTCACGAAATGGGTAACATCAGCAATGTGAACTCCAACTTCGTAATGACCATTCGGTAACTCCAACAGATGTAATGCATCATCTATATCAACACATCCAGGTGGATCAATAGAGCAAATCAATTTTTCGCGAAGGTCCCATCTTCTGTTAACTTCATCTTGGGAAGGTACCCAGTTGGAACCTTCTTTGGGCAAACAGTTCAAGACATTAGCAGTGAAGGGTTTATATTCGACATCATGTTCTAACAACAACAGTTCCGTTTCAGCATCAGCGCTTTCAACGTCTCCCAAAGTCCTTACAAAATGTCCCTCCGGATACTTTGAAGTTGAAGGCCATGAGTCAATGGCTATGACAATTCTCTTCCCTGCCAAATCCAGAGCTCTTCTCGTTCTAATACGAACTTTCGGTAAAGTCCTGTCCATTAAGTTAACAAAACAACTCTTCATGGCATTACCATTGGAAGTACCAGACATTTGTGACAAAGTTCCAACATATTGTCTCCAACTTCTTCTCACAATACCAACCACTCTACCAGTTGGATGTATCTTCTCTTCTCTTTGAGATTTGAGCAGCTCTGACGTCAAAAGTTGTCTCTCTTGATCGGTCATTATGAAATCGTTATCTTCATTTATCTCCTCATCATCATTGTTGATGTCATTTAACGATGATCTCCATTTAGATTTGGGTAAGATCTCAACAATACACATATCTCCATTAAAACTTCTGTTCAAATTTTCCCTACCAATGATATACAAGGGTTTGGCAAGTGAACTTAATTGAACTGTTCCTTGTAGAAAATTATAAGATGAAATGTTCACAATACCTTGATGCAAAGTTCCATTTTTGATACCACCCATCAATCTGGAGGTTGAATAATAATCTGGATATTTCACCTCTGTAACAGAGTGAAAATCCTGTTGCTGAGGAATCAAGTCCATCAACTCTGCAGAATTTGGCAACTTCGAGACGTAATTGACCAAATTGAATGACAACTCTGACGCTTTTGACAAATTATCCTTATCATTTGTAATCAAAACGGTCTTGATATCTTTCAAATGTTCGTTATAGTATTCTGCAACTTTTCTTATCAAGCGATCGTTGTAATCGTTGATGGTTTCGCCATTCAGTCTCTTAACATAAGTGTACTCATTAAATTCGTTGTGAAAGACAACAAATCTTTTCAGATCACTCTTGCACAAATTTCTCAATCTCATATAAATGGGATAACTTTTATTACGTACTTCTTCCAAAACTGTCTGAGGTATTATCACATCGTAAAATACATGTTCGTGTTCTATCAAATCAATACAGTTCAACACAATACTGGTATCCAATATGATATAGTGCCTTCCAACCCCTGGCAACTTTAACGGATCGGCACTTAAGGTGAAGGAAGGTAATTGGCCATCTGCATCTGGTTTCACTATATTGGGACAGACATTACAAGCTTGAGAATAGCAAGGAATGTCATCACGTAAGTAATGTTCTCTAACGATTTTGCTAGCATTACCATTTCTGGAACGAACAAATACTTTGGAAGTTACAGATAAACCTGTTGATAGTCTCTTCTTGGGGTTCACCACTGACATCTTCACTTGTTCTTCTTTTCAAATGCAAATTGGTAAGAATGTTACATAAAAAACTTTTAGAGTAGAAAAAATAAAAAAAAAATTTTGAAAATGGAAGATTTTGTAATTTAGGACACTACTTCACTGAAAGAGCTAAGCTAGCTTTTATGGGTATATAAAATGATTGTGATGATGAGAAGATCAAGCATTCATGGGCACTAACCAAAGATTAATTCTGAGGACAGTGGCAGTATGCTGTGTCACTAACGAGGAATCCTTCAGCAGCAATAGAGTCGAAGTGTGACAAATCGAAAGAATAATCGATTGGCACGAAAGATAAGTAGGTCATCGAATGATAGAGAAGGGCCTGTTGACTCTGTTCTCATTCAAGTTTGAAGAACTTATAAATCGATCTGGCAAGGTAACATTCAAGAATTGAATGTTTTCTTTTGCTAAAAGGGCTCCAAGGTGAAAAAATTTGCACCATGTTAAAGACTGACCCAGCACAACTTCCAACAAGAGATTTGAAGAGTTTGTAGACGTAGTTGCCGAAGAGATGTATTCGTCCATGTCTAAGTTTAGGTGAGGGTCTTGATGGTTTTAAATTTTGTCTAGAATTCATTAGTCGTGTAAGGGTCAATATGGTAACTCAATAAGGGTCTTTTTTTCGCATTTTTATCTTAACGCATAATTTTATCATGCAAAATTGAATTTTTAAAAGAAGTGTTAATTTGATAGAAAGAATCATATCTGTTTAACAGTCTTTGCTTGATAAATGAAGACACTCATTATCTGTGGTGAAATCGACAAAGAATCGGAGAAAGTTGGTGCTTCTTAATGCCCAGCAGTCAAATGAAAAAAAAAAAGTCGTGTTCCTATCAATTGACTATATTTATAGAAACAACAAACGCGATACACGATTAAATAAGGTGAGTTATAGAGAGTTATTGATAAGATGTATAATAAATTTGTAGAAGAAAGGGAGATAAAGAGTACGTTGATGTAGTGTAATGAATTAGCGCTGAGTGAGTGAAGCACAAGTGTATATGTATAGATCTCTCTATATTTATATCAATTGAGATGGCGTTCATCTTTGCAACACAACGAGGCGAGGCGATGCGTGTAGATAGGAGTAGTGTGTGTTCAATCTAAAAATAAACACACAAAGAAGGAAAAAACAATGCTTCTGCCCAAAACAACAGATCTGTTGCACTTTCCCTTCTTTTCAACACAACAACCCACAATTTCATCTTATCTCGTCTCACTGTTACTGTTTGATTTCAATACTTTTGGCAAATAAATTTTATTCATTTAGCAACAACTTCCCTTTGAAACTCACCCAATATACAGATACAAGACTATGGGCGCTTTCTCAATAGTAGGAGCGTTGTTCCATATAGGCGCGCTAGCCTTATTACTTCTTGCCACGATCACCTCACCCGTGACACAACCACTTTACTTAGCTCAAGATGACGATTACCAATTTGGTGTATTTGGATATTGCAATACAGCAAGAGGTTCATGCTCTAAAGCTGCTGCCTCATACAAAGTGTCAAGTATAAGTAAGGCCGATGATTATTTGTTTGATAACGATAAGAGAGACACCATGAGTAAGATATTAATTGTCTTCCCGGTGGCTGCTGGTGTAACCTTTCTCAGCTTTGTAATTGCTTTGATCAATGTTAAGAGATCGCTTTCGTTGGCATTAAATGTTATCTCAATCATGATGTCTGTTTTGGCGTTTTTGGGTGCAACTTTGGCTTGTATCATTACATTTTTGGTGTTTTATCCACACATCAAATGGTTGACTTGGGTTCAAATTGCTAGTGCAGTACTTAACCTTATCGCTATGGTTTTTATGATCATCAACATGAAACTTTCGAAATCTTCTTCAGATGATATCACCAGTATGGATGGAGAAGTCAATGAATACTTCTTAAAGGACAACCTAATCAATGAAGAAAAGGACAACAATTTCAAAGTCAGTGCATTTAATGTGCCACCACCAAGAACTTTTAACAATGGCATCAATGATAACCACATGAACAGTTTCAAATCACCTTTAAACATCAATTCAAGTGACGAGTCTTCGATCACCGAGAGAAAATCTATTAACGATATCACCGTTCAACAAAACAGATACATGTCTTCTACTTCTGCTTTGACAAATCCTTCACAACAGTTTCAAATTAACCAAGAACCAAGCATATACAAAGGGCCACTGGGTTCAAGTATAAGAAGTGAAGCCCCTCTTGTTGTGCCTGAAACCGCAGAGCCTCAGCGTGAACCAACTTTACCACAAATTGAGAATCCCTATCAAGCGAGAACGCAAGAATCTTTACCAAATGCATTGGTCGTTGGTGATGACCGTGACATTATAAGAGCTGACTCTCTGAGGAGTTTTAACGCTGACTTAAATCTGAATGATAACAACTCGCTTGAAGCTGATTCTGATTTCACCAGTGTATCGAGAAGAGCAGTTAATCCAAAATACTACCGTGGTGCTCAAAACGTTCCCCAAACTCATCTATTCCCAGAACTGCAGCAGCTGCAGATGCAACGGATGCCTCAACAACAGCAGTTTGTTCCAATCCAACCACCACAGCAACAACAATTCGCTTCGATTCAACCACAGCAGCAACAGCAGTTTGCTCCTCCTCCTCAGCAATACATGATGCCACAAAATCCATATAACAGTTCCAATAGACAACCACCTTCTCTGCAGCAGCAGCAACAACAACAAGCTTACCACCACCATCACCACGCACCATACGGTAGAAGACCACAAAAACCCAACCCATCTGACATCATACTACAAAACAACCCAAGTTTCATGATAGGACAAGGGGTAGCACGTCAGCAGATGACCCGATATGGTAAATCGGCCCAGCCTGCTCTGCCTGTGCCTAGAATGGGACAAAACTACAAGAATCGACAGCTGAGAAATCAATTACCTCCTGCATCAATGGTGACGAGGGATAGTCCCTATGGACCAGTTGTGTGATATGATTGCGCCGTGAATGAGGTTTTTTTTTGGGGGTATGTGCGTAGTCACCCCCCATTGTCAAGCTAACATGACACGATAGAGGAGAACATAGACACCTGAAACCCCTTTTTCATTGCAAATTTTTTTTTTTCTTTTTTGATCATCTATTGACATTTGATAGATGATAACTTTGTGCTTTTATTTGGTTTGTTTTTTTTTTTGCTCCATTCTGGTGATTTTGTTCTCAATTAACCGCTGTTTCCAGGATTATTTTTCACGTTTTGCTTTTATGCTTATTCAAACGGTTGACTTTGCTTTTTTCAAAAGGTTATGAATTTTTCATTGTTTTTTCATCCTCAACTAGCTTGAAAAAACAACAATTGTCGTTTTACCCCGGCTTTACTTCAAATTCTTTCACAATTGACATTTTTCCCACCTTTTTTACTGTTGTACATCTACTCACTCATCATCTTCAGGAGTTGATTGATTATCGGACATGCTACTGCTTTATGTGGTTGTTACAGCTAATGTTTCTTTTGTTTTTTTGTTTTTTGCTTTCTGTTTTATGATTTCCACATTAGATGTTTGGTTTATTTATATATATGTTGAATTGTGTTAACCTGATCATTTGATCTTAAAAGGGGAGGTGATTTTTACCTTATATAATTTTTCACCTTTTGAAATCCATGATTTCCATTTCCGCTTATACAAAACAATCTATTCCATTCGTACTAGCTCATCAATATTTACTGGATAAATAAGTCAATTCATTACATGCTCTTTTACAAAAAATACTATATGAGGCTATCACCGAGATTTGCATCATTCAGTACCGCTGGTTCTGCAACTGGATTCCCGCCTTCCAGAGGCGTTGAATCGGCGGCTCCTTTATGATCGGCGGCACCATTATCATTTCTACCATTATCACTATTCAAGTTATTACCATTATTATTGCTTTGACTCCCACCTTCTCTAACAGTCTCATGATCCACAACGGTACGCCTATTGGGCCTCATCATCACAATGATCAACAAGGCAAACACCACTAATGAGAGCAACAATATCAATTTACATTTTTGAGTTCTCTTTTGAGTCTTATGTGAAGTGATTAATTCTTTATCCAGTTTTTTCAAATCGATCGCCACATTATTTAAATTATAATCAATACGATCTAATATTGTACCTTGATCAATAATCATATTTTCTAATTCTTTGAAAATTGTAGAGATTTCAATAACACCCATTGCAATTCTTGAAATCTCTTCTTCACGTTGTTTCATCTGTTGATCTTGCATCGATCTTGGTGCTTGTTCTTCTTCCAATAATACCGTTTGAGATTGTTTCAACAGCTCACGTGAATATGATTCGATATCGGCCGAAGGCTCAAACTCATCTTCCAACGCCAGTGCTGAAGTTGAGTTTTTGTTGTTGAAACTACTGGTACTGCTGTTATTGTTGTTGTTGTTGTTGTTACCGTTACTGTTGTAATTGCTGTTATTAAGAAAATTGGCCTCGTAGTCCTCATCATCTTTCAAAAATTTGATATAATTATTTTGTAATTTTCTGAATTTTTTACTCATGGATTGTGTCTCCAAAGCTAATTT
Organism: Nakazawaea anatomiae; assembly: GCA_030556755.1. NCBI lineage: Eukaryota > Fungi > Ascomycota > Pichiomycetes > Alaninales > Pachysolenaceae > Nakazawaea > Nakazawaea anatomiae. The sequence goes on along the minus strand of JAKTUO010000017.1, from coordinate 145,095 downwards.
CTTCTTGATATTTTCACACATTATCAATTCATCTTGATTAAGCAGCGAGTTGGGTTGATTCTTAAAGTTATCAATCTTTCTAATCATATTGTAACTTTTTTGAAAATTCTTGGTTATGGTGAAATTTAAATCATCAATCTTTTTCATATCTATAGAGTTATCGTTGAACCCGGGCAACAAATTCTTCTTATATAAATAGTTCAATTCACTGATCTTAGTATCAACAAATTTCAAAACATCCTCAATCTCTTGTGATAACTCAATGAAATTTGGTGGCAACGTTTTCAATTGTATACCTTCTTCAACTACATTATCGTCATTGATCAAACCTTCCTCTTCTTCTCGAAGCCTGTCAAATCTCTCTGCTGAATTTTGTAGCGTTTCATGGTCCAAGAGATTATGACGAGGAAAGGTTCGACGGTATGAAATGTATAAATTGGTTCGGTCTCTAAACATATTTGGTCTCTTGACGTTAGTATTCTTCCTTCCTTGAACCTTTTTGTTGGTTTCTCTTCTTTATCGATCTTTTTTTTTATTATTTTTTATTTTTTTCATTTTTTGCTTCACACATGTATTCTCTACATAGTAATCGATCTAAGAAAAAGAAAAAGTTCAACACGTACAAAACAGGAATGAAAAGATATACAAGATACCAGCCCGGTAACAGATGCTGGTCAGCTCACAACATTAATTAATGATGACAAAAAATTTCAAGAGTTCTGCAAAAAAAAACAAAAAAAAATTTACAGTCCTTTTCTTCTATGCATAAAGCTCAAACTAACAGCGGAATGAGATCTTTTTGATAAATTCAAAAAATTTGGCGAACGAGTAGGTTTCATGTCTTGTTCAGCCAGCAGTGAAATATTCATTGATGATTTTGACGAGGATACAGATGAGCGCAAGTCAGGTCTGGGAGAAGATTGTTGCAGGTTGTGAATGTGCGCTTGAGGAGGTGGGTTTTTCTGTGAGAGTGGAGTCATGGAATTGAGATTGAAAGTCGATGTTGATGCGCTGTGAGCATGGCGTACAGGAGATTTTGATGGTGGCGTTGCGGTCGTTGCTTGTTGAGATGATGAGTTGCTCGAAATTCTGGCCAATTTGGTGCTGCTATTGCCATTCGAGGCAGTGAAACCAAATAAATTTGAAGAAGATTGATTTCTTGAAACTGCGGGAGAAGAGTTCAGAGACGAACCTCTAGATTTGGCCAAGTCAAATGTAATTGGATTGCTGTCATTAAGTGTAGATCGCCTCAAATAACTCTTATTTGGCTTGATCGTTGTCGGGTTGGCGATTGCATTGTTTTGAGATCTCTCCTTTTCTGCTAGTAACCTCTTATTTAACAACAGCAAATCAATGGAGGAACCGGGCAGAGGAGGTTCGTAAGCTGGAGTGAAATCATCTATCGGTTGACTCTTGACAGCGGTAGAATATGAAGGTACCCTTGATAAGACGGTTTCATCCCAATCACGATTTGATGCTTGGTTGGAGTCTATCAGTGGTGTTGCCAGCAACTCTGATTGCGAATTGGACCTCGATAAATGCTGATGCAATGGGGTCTGCATACCGGGTGATAACAATCCTCCGAGATTATTATTGATTGGCCCAGGAGTCTGAGCCAGTAAAGTTCCAGTTGTCATGGATGGACCAACTGTTCTTCCTTGGTCACCTTGTGTGTTGTTTGCTTTGAATGAGAAATAATCCGGTTCTTCGTTATCCTCCGTAGGCAAGGTGAACTTTGGTCTGTTTCTCGCTACAGCAGCTGATGATGAGGATGGTCCTGCTGCTCCTAATGTCAAGTCATCCATAGACAGCTGATTTGCGCCTTCTCTCTGCAAATGTAACAATCTCAAATTTTCCACCAATTGGGCATTGTTTAAAGAGAAATTTTGTGACGAAACATTCAGCGAAGATGATCTCAATGGAACAAAACCTGCTATGGATCCAGGTTCCAGACTCGGTGTATCCGCTGTAGGAAGTGTAATTCCCGGGGTATTGAGACCTGATGTGGTCATAGGGGAATCCAGTGGTGAGGCTACTTCGCTCCATAACCTATCATAGACCCTATTTTCATAATTTGGAGGCGCCATTAGATCTTGAGTGTCAGTGGCAGTGTTGGTTGTAGGAGACATAGAGTTCATGTTTGTCGAAGAAAGTTCTTGGTCAAATGAAAATAAAACATCCTCTGCGTTACTTTGACTCTCGACGGTAACATCTTCCACATTGGAACTGGAAGGTTGCTCATCCAAATTTTTTTCCACATTACGTGCTGTCAATGGGACAAAAGGACTGATGAACAATATGATTGGTAAAGTTGCTCTCAATTCACTCACATGTCCATCGGGATTAATTAATCCAATGACAAATTTCAACTTGTGTCTCACCTTCACATTTGTCAACACGTCACAATCTTGAGTACATTGGTTCAAAGATGGTGGAAGTTGTACATAAGTTGTAATATTCCATCTATCAGGTGAGAGCTCGATTTCACCATCGTTATAGAAATTTCCATCCAAACCAAGCTCCATCTCATCCCAAATATCTTTACCATCTTCGCCTTTTGGTTTCTTGATGGTTTTCTCGAATATGGTTCTTTCATCGGTATGTCCTCCAATGTGACCACAATAGGTGTAATATTCCACCATAGACACTTTGATATTACCCAATCTTAACCCTTTTAACATCGGAACCAATAACATATCAACTCTTGTGGATGAACCTATGGCTATAGCCCTGTTCGGTGTGCTTATTGAATAGTCAACTTTCTTTGGCCAAGTATTGTCGACTGCAATAGTTTCAGATAACTCGACTGCATCTGAAGTGAGAGTACGAACTATTCTAATATGTTTCTTTGTGATTAAAGGTTGTGAAAATCTTCCTCTTTCAATGGTTGATTGTAATTTGTAAACTAAGGAACAGCCAGGTAATCCTTCTATGGATTCGGGAATGGTGCCAGGTAAGATGGTTGAAAATGGGAATTCGTAATTACCCTGACCCAATATATGTTGTTCTGATTTATCCTGTGAAGCATGGGTCAAATTGGCAAAGGAGCCAAATGATTGTGTAAGATTGATGGCAGACTTTGATTGCCTTGGTAAAGATCTCAATGAACTATTTGATGAATTGTTGGATCTACTTAAAGTGACTTGACCTGAATTTAAACCAGGTAATTCACTTGTTTGATTTTGATATAAATTTTTACAATAGTCATCAATGTTCAAAGGATCCCAATCGTATTCATATAATTTTTTTTCATGTCTCATTGGTCTTGATATTGGGCCCTTGACACCTTGATAATGATCTATCCAGTTCAATCTTAACGTGGCATAAAGTTTTAAAGTCAATTTTTTGATTGGCATGGGCTCTATCACAGATAGTACAATTACACCTGACAACAACGCTGAGGATGCATCATTTTCAGGTCCCTTCAATAAGATAACGTTATGATCAGCAGATTTGATCCGAATATCAAACAATGATGTCTGACGTGCTTTCTTTGATTTGGGCATTCTTTGAAATTTTCAACTAGCAGAAGTGACACTGATAGTGAGAGATGCAATGCTGCCTGCTGTTGCTGATATTAAGAAGAAATGGTGGGGGATCCAAAATTTGAATGACTGCGTTCGCCAAAAAAATAAAAAAATAAAAAAGAACAAGATGGTAAATTACAAGTGGGTGTTGAGCTGATGCTGCTGATGCTAATATTGTTGCTGCTTGCTAATGGTTGGTGAATGTGATCTATAATTAACAAAGAATATCAAGGTGTTGTGGTAAAAGGGGTTGCATGTGTAATACTACTACTTGAATAACAGTTGTTGTTGTTGTTGTTGTTGTTGTTGTATATAGTAGTAAATCTCTCTCTCTATATAATATAATCTCCCAATTTTTTCTTTGAGAAAGAATAAGACAAGTGGCTGTCTTATTCTTTTCTTTTACACAAAATAACTTTTTTCTGTTTTTTTTTTGGTTGCCCTCTCTACTTCTTATTATGTATATGCCTTTTTCACCTTAGATATATATGAACAACACTATGCTTCCTAATAATACCATATCCATCACCAAACAAGACCCTGTGCACCACTGGCAACTTCTGCAATACCGATCGTACCACAAACTCACTTTTGGAATCGATCCATAACTACTTTGTACTTTATAACTATCTCTCAGCATTTGAAATCGTCCTATTAACCATAATCTCCAAATTTCAAATCGCAAAATCCTCATGAGCAGAAGTAGTAATATCAAAGGAAGTGTCACCTTGCGTGGTACTTTGTATAAGAACACTGTGGAGATAGCGAAACATTCGAACAAGTTAAAGATTAAATTATCAAGTTTCCACCAGGCTGTTAAATGCAATATAGCTGACTCGATTAACATGTTGTAGAAATCATTGCAAAGGTCAAGGTCATCATTTGACATCAATGGAATCTCTAAATTTATAATGTACTCTTGTGTATTCAATAGTCCAATCACCTTAAGTAAAATTAACTTGCTGGTAGAATCATCCGTTTTTATCGTTTCAGATAAATCTGAAATTCCCTGTGAGATATCCGTCATGGTAGTCAGACCCTTCATATGTGCCACACTCTTCTTTGAAGGTAATCTATTCTTTTTCCTGCCATTGGTTTCGTGTGATGAAATATTTGATAAACTATTGTTTCCCAGTGATGTCGACACTGACGCCGATGCTGGTGCTGATGCTGGTGCTGTTGATGGAGGCCATTGCTCAATTCGAGACAGAGAATCAGATCCTAAAATTAATGTCTGTTCCATTTGCTGTTGTTGTTGTTGCTTGATTGCGAGATTCTTAACTGTTGGGTTCATTGATGGATTCGGGGATATCAGAATGCTCTCATCCGAGGCATAATATTTTTGAAACACTTGTTGTTGTTTTAAATTCATCTTGATGTTATATATCTGAGATATGGAAGACTTCCGCCTTTGTTCATTGCTCTCAATGGCTAACTTGTATTGCTCAAACTCTTTTCTATTGTAAAAATTATACAAATTCGATTTCCTCATCTGCCTCAAAATTACATTGATCAAGATTTCTGTCACACTCATCACCGTACCAATGACTAAGATTTGTATTTGAGTAACATTCCATGTCGTTCTCGGTACTGTGATTTCATCTATCTGTGGATACAGTAATACCAGTATTGTAAGATATTTTAAAATGGTGGTAAGAATCCAATACAAGTGATGCAAGGATCGGTTTTTGTTCACATTTGTAAATCTGGTGGCCACTCTATAAGTACAGAGATTCAACAATTGTATCACTAAGGTATAGATGATGCCTAAAATCACAGTTCTGACGTAATCCTGCTTCGTGGGCTCATAATTTTCATTCATCCTACTCTGGCTCTCTTACTTTATCGCATTGGCCTGATGTCTCTCTCTTAACTCTATACTTGAAACTGTGAACAAATCAAAAAACGTCAAAAAAAAAAAAAAAAAAAAAAAAGATCGATCTTTTTTTTTAGTAGATTCCAGATTCCCCCTATTTAATATAACTATCAAATCAAGCTTTTCAATTTCATCATCGGCTACCTCCACCTGTAGTTGCTACTGACTTCGAAACTGTTGTCAGATTACTGCTATTAGATATCAGCTGATACTCATTAGTGATTTTACTGCAAAACAGAAGTACCTCTTGTAACGGACTGATGTTCGATAAGGGGATGTAATAAACATCAATTTCGGGCTTCAAACTTTCCTGTCACTGTGTGGGCTCTATATGCAATGACCTCTTTTTAAACGTTTGTGGGAAATTTAATTTGATCTCCAAATGATTCAAATATTTCTCAAAGACCCTGTAGTTAGAAACCACTTCTTCTTCATACTGTACTAGTGCTATCGATTTTGAGTATACGAGGTCTTTTAACAGCAAAATCTTATCTTCCCTTGTCTCGCGATTGATTTTCAATTTGGAATTATTGATTAACGCTAATGTTGTATTGATCAAGTGTTGGAAACACAGCCCTTTCAACATTGACGCCACAGCCAATAAATATTTCAAATTCTTATCGTTGTTCATATTTTCTCTTATTATTTTGCATATGCTGTTCAAATATGGCTCCAAAGTGATCCAGCTTTTATCTGTAATCAATTTTTTCTCAACCAATCTGGATTTATCCTCATAATCGAATGCAATGATAAAAGTGATGACAGAATCAAGAGATAGTAATATCGATCTCAACATCTTACCATTATGTCTTAATTCATCACTTTCTCTCTTCTTAGCGGCTGCCAAGTTACGGAAGTGCTTGGACTTACCGATGAATAACTCACTCTTCTCTTTTCTTTTCTCTATTATTGCCAAATCTTGTTTGCTGTTGTTTAGGTCAGAACTGATATTGTTGTTCAACAACTGCTTTTTGACTTCTTGTGGTGGTGGTGGAGGGGGTCTCTTCACCGGTGATTTGACCCTCTTTTTCGTAGGAATAGGATCCTCATCAACCAATTCAGGCAACTCCTCTTGTAGCATTTTCTTCTTTTTAGAAGTGGTGGTGCCATTCTTTTCCTCATCATTGGTTGTGGCCTTTATATTATCATCATTGATCCTATTCTTATTGGAAGTTCGCACTTTTAACTTCACAACACATTTCAAGCCTCCATTGGGAGATGCTCGTATACTATAAGAATTTTCCCCATGTGTCACTACTGAAGCCTTGGCTGGGAACGATGGTGAAGGTAGCTGGATAGGCGTTATCGCTCTTGTGATGGTTATCGGCTTGTATGTGGGAGGCAATGTCGGAGAGATCATGGGTGGAAGCACACCTTTGCTCAAAAAGAGGGATTCCAGATCCGGTGGCTTGCTGGCAAATATGCTGGATCTGATAGACATCAATTCGTTGTGTTGTGTAGGCTATCTATTTTCTGCAAATTTTGTTCAATGGTACTGCTTCTTAGAATGTTGAAATTGATTATTTGTGAATTTTTACAATTTCTTTGTAAAATCGAAGTTTTTTATCGACAAATATAAATAGCACATAAATTAGTCAAACATCCATATTATAAAGGACGATATGAAGAGAAATGAGGTGGCACCGATACAGTTGGGTAAGAAAGAGCCTCAGAATCTACCCGTAAACTACAATGATCCTAAAAATTGGCCACAGTCTTTGCAAAACTTTATCAAGAGATGCTTCACTAGGTCAAACGAACTTAATTTCAACAAAGAGCTCAAAGACCAATTCCAGCTCCAGTTGAAAAAAATAATAGACAAAGCTATCAACGAAAACAAAGTGGACAAAAATGACTGGAACTCGCAGAAGTTACCTATTTTTGATTATTCTTTCAAGAAACTAGATCTTATGTGCAACCTCACACCACCTTCACAAAAAGTCAAAAGATCAGGTATGCTACTCCCGCCTTCAAAGTCATCATCATTATCTTCCCTGCCAACAACTTTATCTTCAGCACCTCCTACAAAGAAGAAGATATCCATGAAAATTCCAAAATCCACATCAGGAATGCTTCAAAAACCTAATTCACAACTAAATCAAAAAATACCACATTCAAAAGACACATCAACAAATCAGCCCCGGAGGTCATTATCACCTTTCTTAAACCAAAACACCAGTGTCACTAGTCATGACACTTATACGCCCTCTACGTCGGGTAATTTTGGTGACTCGTATGTCCCATTGTTATCAAATAAGAGATCGTCGCCCTCGGTTGAGGAACCACTCACCTCAAGCTCAATGAAGAAGCAGCGATTACAAAGATTCCTGCAAGAATCTTCCGCTACTCAACTGGCGAGCACACCAGATAAACTGGCATCATCTTGGAGTATTGACACCAGCGGTACTCATCAAGATAATAATACATCCCTTGACATGCCTTTAATAGGGACGTGCCAAAATTTGGAGAAGAATTATTTACGACTAACATCCGAGCCCAACCCTGAGTTGGTTAGACCATTACCGATTTTAAAGAAAACTTTGAAATTGTTGAGATCCAAATATGAAAAGGAGAAGGATTACAATTATTTGAAAAATCAATTGAAGTCCCTAAGACAGGATATTACAGTACAGCATATCAAAAACAAGTTCACAATAAAGGCATACGAGTTCCATTCAAAGATAGCCATTGAATTCAAAGACTTGGGGGAGTTTAATCAATGTCAATCCCAATTGAAACAGTTATACCAGATGAATAATGGTAAGCATAAGAATAAATACGAATTCTTTGGTTATAGAATACTTTATTTCATAATCACGAGAGATCACAATGAAATTATGTCTTTGAAACTCTCGTTGTTGAAAAACGAGCCTGATCTGTTGAAAAATGAATTTATAATGATGGCTTTAAAGCTTTGGGATTACTCCTTGACCAATAATTATCATGATTTTTTTCAATTGTATCAAAATTTAATAGAAGTTGACAAATCCACCATTGATAAGGGCGAAGTGAATGACGAAGACGATGATGTATCGATGAACAACTTGAATCATTCAAAATATTATTATTTTATTAAAATGATGCGTGATTTCATCATTGAAAAACAACTACTAACAACATTTTCAATATTATCAAAAAGCTATAAGAAATTGAGCTTACAATTCATCATGAATGAGCTTTTCCTCAATGACATGGAGCGTTTGAACAACTTCTTACAAGATAGGGACTTGAAAGGGTTCGTAGAGGGCGAATTTTTTGAGTTTTCAAAAGCTAAACAAGCCATTTATCAATTATCCATCGGCGCAAGAAAGATTGATATCAAGGGACAGATTTGATTCACTTTCAAAAAATCGCGAAGGGGAAACCAAGATTAATGAAACGCATTTACCCAAATCATCTCCCATGTAGTCGATATATATATATATATAAATATCTTTCACTCAATCAAATGATGGACCTAGTCCCATCATTGAAAATTTTAATTTATTCTCGTCATCTGCTATAACGACATAGTGTAAAATTTTATCTCTGATTACGGTCTCTTCCATGATATCATCACCATCAAAAGTGGACTTGCCCAATTTGAGATATGATTTTCTTCTACCGTCCAACTCATAGATGTGTCCATCATGCTTGACGAATGAGATAAAGTGTAAATCAACGGACTCTTCCAGTGGTGGCAGCTCTGTCTGGCCCAGATTCGAGTACTCTTGGTACATGTTGTTTGTGTTGAAAATCAAGTTTTCAATCAATTTCTGCACACTTCGAGCATTATTTTCATTTCCTTGTTCTTGATCCTGTGGAAGCAACAGCATTTCATTACTAAAATTATCCATCAAGGAATTTTTAATGATCAAATTAGGTGAAATGTTAGACAACGTGTGCAACAAAGCGTAAAACCCACAAGAATTCCTTATCACTTGTGGATACCAGTTGATCTCATTATCTGAATTACCAAAGTGGTACAGATTCATTAGCTTGTCCTGTTCGACTCGTTCTTCCTCGAATTTTGAAGTTATTGGGAACAACAATATGATGGCGTAGATGGGTCTTGGTATCATCAGTAACAAATCAGGTTCAGAGATTGAATATATGTCATAGAACGAAAGTAGAGGAGATAAGCCAAGTTTATGAGCAAATTCGGTGAAGATGTCAGGGTTGGACTCCAATGGTATCACTGATGTTGGATTGGTCATTGTTCAGCAATTGATGCAATTATGAATATACACCTTATACCATTTGTATTTGAATAATATTCTGGTATTTTTTTTTTTTTGCGTGCTTGATCGCCTGGGATGAGGCACTTTATATCAATTTGTTTCCCAGCTCATCCCTTGGACTTCAAGCGGATATTTATGCTGTGACGAGTAGCTGGGGACACAAAAGGACAGTTCCATAGAGTTAGGTGCGAGTCGTTTGACTAATACAATCTCGGGTAAAGGGCAGGATTGAATTGTCATCTTGAAAGCGAAGAAGTATTAACATATAGGGGGAATATCATTGATCCAATCAACGACTAAAACCGTTATAAGAGATTAAATTGATGATAAAAATATACATTAATTAGCATCGCTCACTTTGCTTGTAGTGTCTTGAATTATTGTTACCCCGAAAACTCCTCAGTAGGCCTCCATTTTATATAGGCTCTTTATGGAGCTCGAGAAAAATAAACTTAGATTTATTATAAAGGTTGGTGATGAAAGTCTTTCACTGATTTCATGGAGAAAAGCCATTGTGCAAGCTGGATCTGACATTCATATAATAATGACAAAATTGGAGATGATATATAGTGATACATGCTATACAATCAGATTCTTAGTTCAAAATATATGTCAAAGTATATCTGCTATAATCGTGCTGTGGATCAATGTTGTCCTCATACATTTTTTTAAACTCCAAGTGCTCTTCAAGGTTGAAAACTTCAAAAAGAGAACAATTCTTTGTTGGATCACCTTTGTTACCATTGGCACGATGTTTCCTCTTATTTTGTACGAGGTAGTAAACTCCAAAAAACAACTCTCTAAAGATGACGAACCACTTGATATCCTTTTTCAATAACTCAATTCGTTTGATGTATCGGTATATTTTGGACCATTGTTGTATAAAATCGTTGAAAAAATTGTCCGTGAAATAATCATATTGTTTCACATTGTTCACATTTTCATCGAAACAGTAATTATCAAATTCTTGTAATGGGATATTGAAAATGTTTGATATCCTAGGATTACGACTTTTAATTCCTTCTTTGTTGTATTTGTAGATCATGCCAAACTCATCCATTGTACTATGTCTGAAAATAGCAGTTATGCAAACCATGATCGCTTTCATTAACGTTCTCTTGAATATCGGGTTGACCACCTCCTGTAACAGCCTGTTCTTACCAACATTTTCGTTGGTTAAAACTTGTTCGAGACACCAATCAACTATTTTGAATATATACGAAGCATGAAAAATGGCATTATTCAAATATTGATGAGCCAAGTTCTTCAAATCAAGATGATCCTGAGGGGAGAGTTTTGCTTCATCCATAGGTATGTTAATTGGATTTGAGATTGCTTCATATGACTCAAAGAGAAAGAAACTAAGCGAGGTAGTCAAGTCAAGAACATCCAAAGTTCGCATGATACGCAGATCTTTTTCCGGTGAAGTCTCCATGGTTCGTAATTTGAAGTCATCCCAAAATTTGGGCTCTGACTTCACATTATCGCGAAAATAGTTGGTGATCTCAAGAAGATCAGCCTCACAATCAGATCTGGTCAAGAGCGAGTCACTATTGGATAACAAGATTTCTTCCAATGGTTGGCTAGCTTTCTCATTGAAAATGGAGTATCTCTCACACATTTTTCTCATCATGCCAATATGGTTTAAATGTTTATTGGAACTAGTCTTATCGTAACCCATGAAACTCGGTATTATTAATGGAGAACCCGTGATCAAACTCTGCCGAAAGTCAAGATTTAAAAGATTCAGCCATATTCCTTGTAGACTAGTCTCATCCACACGAGAATCATTAATCTCGTTGCGAGTCTTGAAAACATCAGGAATCGAATTGAACTCCTTATAAATTCCCAAAGAGGAAGCAATATGATATGCCGTGTCGAGAAATATATTAGAATCAATTCTACCGTTGACAACATACAATTCATCACCAACGTCATCCGGATTCAAATATTGAACAATTTGTAAGAAAGTCATTACTCTCAAAGCTGCTACGGAAGGTTTCACATATGCCCTTCCAATGTATAAGCAAGCGATGGCATACTTCAGTAACAAATTATTAGAGTCAAGGTGCAGGTCATCGTCATCTCCAAATGTTATACCAAACTTGATTAGTAAAAGTATACCAGCTAATTTTACGAGCTCGGCATAGTAATCCATTGAAGATGAATAGACATCGATGGAGACACCCCCTTTCTTATTTCGTTTAATTATTCTCAAGAAATCCTCCATTATTTCATCATGGGAGAAAAATTGATCAACGTAGGTACCATATTTCATTTCATAAAAGTACATGAACTTTCGTTCAACAATTTTGTAAGAAGGCATTGACTTTGCAAGTTCCTGCAATTTCTTGCCAAAGGCATCGTCTCTGTTTGGTATATCAGAGTCAGTTATGATGCTGGTGTATCTTTTTTGGATGTTTAAAGTGTGGTAAATTTGTCTCCAGTTCATCAATTCGGCAGACAATGCTTCTTTGAGTATGATGGTGTCCTTATATTGTTGTCTGAAGCTGGTATAAAACTGTTCGTAATAGTCGATTATTGTCCTGCAAAATGAGCCTTCTCTAAGCCCAATTGCTTGCCATGATAAAGCTCCAAAAGTTCTAGATGCATCTTTGTTCTGATTAAATTTGCACAATGCAAACCGTCCAATGTCAAGTCTTGCTCCCTTAAGTTTTTGTATTCTATCGTCAATGGGCTGCCTATCATCAGCATCAGATGATTGTGTGGTTTGAACCAGATTCATAGCCTTATTTACCAGAGGCAGCGAATCATTTGCTTCGTTGGTCAGTTTATCCATTACTTCTTCATAGCTTGCTTGTAGTGCCTCATTATCAGCTTTCCTTTTTCGAATCATCAGATTGAGTCGCTCGTTCAGTCCTTTCAACTCGTCTATCTGGTTGCGTAGGGTTTGCTCCTTAACCACTGTGCTGATCCAAGGAGAGTCATCGTAGACGCATAAGTGTGCTGGAACGTTGTTCTTTTTGCATGCCCCACAAATTGGTTTGACTCTATCACATCTTATCTTTCTTTTTCGACATGTCGTACACGAAATTGTCTTGCGATCACGTCGCCTTATTTGTCTAGAAGGAATATCAGCTATCCTGTCGGTGCTGGATAAATTCAAATCCCCCCCGGAAGGGCCTGTATGAGATCCAGTATTCTTCAACCTATGTTAGAATTAGGATAAATGATCGCTTTTCATATGAAAATGTTTTTTTCCCCCAAAACAAAAAAAAAAAAAAAAAAAAAAAAAAAAAAAAAATAAAAAAATAAAAATGGAGGCCGATTGAGGAATTTTTTGGGCGATAATAATTCAAAATACTACACAAGCAAAGCGAGCGATGATAATTAACATACTTTTTTGTCATCAAATCTCTCTTATAACGGTTTTAGTCGGTGATTGGATCAATAATATTAATAATTTATATACACTTTACTACCTCCCTTTCAACATTACAATCTAATTCCATTTTTTCTCCGAGTTCCCTCAAAATCGGCCATTCGCATATGATTCTGAGAAGATACCATTTGTGATGGTCAACTATTTGTTACGATGCGGCCGATTGATGAGCGGGGTAAGATGTAGTAGTACTACTACAATAAAATGTGCCAACTTACCTAACAAATCAGCTTGTGCTTTGACGTGGGTTCTTCATTATGCTATATCGGTAGCTAGATCGACCGATCACTTAATATTTTGGTTATCATGTTGCATTGGTACTGTAAATGAAGACCAGTCTTCATATTTCTGAAAAAAAATCGAATCTCTAATTGAACACCATATGATTTCCAATAGTGTTGAAATGCTGACCCGCACATGCACACGACACGCATATTATGTACTTCTTAAACCAGCTATTCAATTTCTATCTTTGTACCCCAAGTGCAACAGTCCGATTATCAGTTAGGATAGAGTTTAGGCCTGGAATCATGAGGGACGTGTAACTACTTAGTCAATTTGATATGTAATCACTGGATTTATAACAACTCAGGATGTTACCTCTAACTTTTTATAATTTATTAAAAAACAATTAGCAGATGGTTTTCTTGTCTATCATATCACATAATAGACCAAACGCTGACATCTGAGCAATACAAATGAAAAAGGCGAAAGCGAAGCTAATCATTTCTCCTAGAAGTGTTTTAAAGAAATGACTTCTACAAGCGAGATTAAAAGAAGAAAAGAATCTTCAACAATCTATTGTGTAGAATCAAGCACAGAAGTGCCTCTATATAAAAGAAAATGCCAGCAAAATAGTAAAAAAGTTCAATGTTGTATCTACTATTTATTATAAGATACCCTCTCATCTTTGAGTTGATCACAGTGATGAGTTTTTGTCATTCAACTTCGAACATGTTTGCAGAAGATAGAGACAATTGATTGTATAGTGCCTGTTGTTGCTCAAAGAGGAACAGTCAGTTAATACAAAGCCCCAATCATCTGTAACCTGGGCGTCAACATCTGCGATCTCATTCCCTCTTACAAACTCTCAAATAGATAGTTAGTTACCCTGTCATTGGGTATCTGCCATTTATTTTGAATTTTTCACGGGTCAGCCATAATAGCGCGAAGCAAAAAAATTTTCATTTTCACACAAACTGAAAAAAAAATTTCATATTGAAGGATAATTCTCTTCTAACACTATATCATCAAACTCATTTATCAAAATGTCAGTTACTCGTCCACAAGTTACCGTTATTTCAACTTCAGGTGAATCCACCTCAAACTCTTTGCCATTGCCAGCTGTCTTCAAGGCCCCAATCAGAGCTGACATTGTTCACTCTGTCTTCACCAGAATCAACAAGAACAAGAGACAAGCTTACTCTGTCGCAGAAAACGCTGGTCACCAAACCTCTGCTGAATCATGGGGTACTGGTAGAGCTGTTGCCCGTATTCCAAGAGTTGGTGGATCAGGTACTCACCGTGCCGGTCAAGCTGCTTTCGGTAACATGTGTCGTGGTGGTCGTATGTTCGCTCCAACCAAAATCTGGAGAAAATGGCATGTAAAGGTCAACCATAACGAAAAACGTTATGCTACTGCCTCAGCCATCGCAGCTTCTGCTGTCCAATCATTGGTCTTGGCTAGAGGTCACAGAATCGAAAACATTCCAGAAATTCCATTGGTTGTTTCAAGCGATGTTGAATCAGTTCAAAAGACCAAGGAAGCCGTTGCTGTCTTAAAGGCTGTTGGTGCTCATAAGGATGTTATCAAGGTCATCAAGTCCAAGAAGTTGCGTGCTGGTAAGGGTAAGTTAAGAGGTAGAAGATGGACACAAAGAAGAGGTCCATTAGTTGTTTACGCTGAAGACAAGGGTTTGGTTAAGGCCTTCAGAAACATTCCAGGTGTCGAAACCGCCAATGTTAAGTCATTAGGTTTGTTGCAATTGGCTCCAGGTGCTCACTTGGGTAGATTCATCATCTGGACCGAATCAGCTTTCGCTGCTTTGGACTCCGTCTACGGTTCAGAAACTACTGCATCAAGCAAGTCAGGTTACTCATTGCCAGCTAACATCATCTCAAACACCGATGTTGCTAGATTAATCAACTCTGCTGAAGTTCAAGCTGTTCTTAGACCAGCTGGCCAAGCCACTCAAAAACGTACCCATGTCTTGAAGAAGAACCCATTGAAGAACAAACAAGTTTTGTTGAGATTGAACCCTTACGCTAAGGCTTTCTCTGCTGAAAAATTAGGTTCAACAAAGGTTGCCCAATCAAAGGTCAGACCATCAAAGGGTACTTTTGAAAAAGTCTTGAAATCAGATTAAGTTATCTCTTCTGCTCATACGTAAGCATATAGGTGTATAATTTGATAAAAAAAAGTTTCAAGTTGCTCTTTTGAATGATGGATGGATTGTAGAATGTAAATTGGTGTCTTGTAGCAGATCATTAGAAACAATTAGATCATTCAATTCATAATGGCTCAATGTACTCTTACCTCTTTTTGTATGTGCTTAATAGTTTCATGGGGATTTGTGCCTCATACAAAATATTCAGCTTGCTGAAACGGAGAAAAAATCCGACCGATTAGATAAAACTCTTGCATATATACATCCTGCACCTTGCTCAACTCTTTGGGATGAACACTTACTATGGATACTGATGGTTTACAACAGAGCATGGGGCAGCAGCCATTCATACCGCCAAACAATTTTCTCAGCACGAGTGCGGTACGTTCAACAACACCTGATCCAGTCCTGCACTATCCACAGCAACCACATTCCTTGCAACAACAACAACAGCTACAACAACAACAACAGCAACAGCAATTTGCACAAGAGTATCAGCCAGGACCAGTTGAGATGCCACTCCACCTTTCTAAACTGCAGCAACAATTGCAATCACAACATCCAGAGTTCATCGAAAAACGAGTTTACCAAGAACAACCACCACCATCAATTGCTGCACAAGAGTATGTGCCCTATTCTATAAGCCCAGAAATCTCCAGTGTAGTCAATATAGTGTACCCAGCGAACGACATGAGTCAAAGTACAACACCATTTTCTTATCTGAAGCCAGTATTGGGACCTCCAGGATTTGATACAGGCGGGGTAGCTGATTTATCATACGGTTCTCCTAAGTTCAATGAGGCAAATAAAGTGAAAATGTCACAGACACCCGAGAACAGATATGAAGAATTGTCAAATCAATCAACAACCCAATCACCGCAATCATCGAAAAGTCCACCGGAGAGTTACGAACCTGGATTCAAAGAAGGGAAGAGCAGTATACTTTCAGAAAAGGAACACAGGAAAAAGACAAGGAAACGGCTATCCGTGTCCTGTAGAACTTGCCGTCAAAAAAAGATCAAATGTGATAGACACAGACCCATTTGCGGTTCGTGTTCAAAAAACAAACTCCCTAAACATTTGTGCATTTACGATGATTCTCCTTGGGTGAGTTCCTTGGTTCAAGAGCAAAATTTGTACAGTGAAATTGAGACTTTGAAAGATCAACAGCAGAAATTACGGCTGATTTTGCTGGCGGAAGAAGAGCGTAGTGCTTCACTCAATCGTCTCTATGAAAATTCATGTCAAAAGTACAAAGGATTTGATGGAATATCGATCCTGAATGAGTCGTTGGAGCCTAATGGCGAGAAGTCAACATCAGCTGGAAGTATATCAAGGTTGAAGAATGTTAAGATTGAATTGACAAATTTCTCAACCACAAGTGTCACGAAGAAATCGGTGAAGACATTTGGACCCCTATCCTGGCAAAACATTCTGCTCCAAAATGATCTCACTAAAAGTGTGATTAATATTTTGCAACCAATGTTTGAAAAATTCAAAGAAGATAACAAAGAGGAGTTGGCAAAAAAACGAGCCTTGACGACAAAATTATTCGATTTCAGGGCTCTTTTCCCTTTTGGCAATCTTGGTGGTAAGAAGATGGATCCGGATTTGAAACCCTTCAAAAATGATTTGATAGGTCGCAAACTACAAGAAGTGGCCTCGTCTCTACCGTCATATAAATATTTGGAGAGAAAAGTGAGATTTTATTTCGATACGAGATATTCCAAATTATATGAGGCATATTTTGATGATATAATAGTGATGAACGATTTCAAAAGAATTTTCAAAAAAACGAGAAAGGGAGGTGTTGAAATCAATGTATACGAACCTGGTCGTGATTACTCCATTGAGTTATCAAAATTGGCTCTCTTGTTTTTTTTGATCAAGTTTGGTATAGTCTTTGATGACGACGTATCCGAGTTTGATGATTCCGTCAATGTTTTGATCCCATCTGCGATAGCGTGTATATTTGTTAGCAATTGTTTCATCAGACCTTCGATAGCATCCATCAACGTTTTGATATTCATGACTATCTTCAAATCTTTAAACCCAGATGATTTAAGTGACGAGATTTTCCCCGATGGATCACCATATGATACCCCATTTCTATTGAACATGGCGTACGACATGGTGATGGTATTAGGTTTGTGGAAACCCTTTAATGAGATTGAGGAAGCTTTAAAGGATCAAACTAATTCCGATGAAAATTACATAACGGAGGGTAATCTTAAGGGGATGTGGAAAAATCTTCTTTACCTTGATGGGTTGTCCATTGGTGGAACCGGAGGTACTTTGTCATTGAGAGGTTTCACCCATGACAAGGAGCTTCTGAGCAGTGACATTTGTGTGCGCCATATGGTATTCACGAGACATTATTATGGAAGGTATGCATTCTTGAATAATTTTAACAAAAATTCACTTTGTAGAGTTTTTGAAGATTTATTTGAATGTTCGCAACAAATGAAAAAATTGACGAGGCTGGATGTGGAGAGTGATATACTGGAAATAAAGGTGTATTTCGACGTGTGGTTGAAAATGGGACCCATTTTTTGGCAAGAGTACTACCATAGAACTCTAAAGACAAGCCCAGATAAGGATCGTAGGTTGGTATTCACATTGAGCATATTGGAGTTGTCATCATCCTTGAATTATTTGCTATATTTTTCCTATTCTCATCCTAATCATGCATTGAATGAAACTAACCCGATGCGCAGTTCCGCTGACTCTAGAGGCCTCAATGAATTGGTGCTCAAGTATATGAATTGCAGCTTAATACAAGGCGTGTATGCCCTAAAGTTGGTGGACTGGTGTATTTCTCAGGAAAGTTCGAACGAGGTTGCTGCCAAGAACAAGATCTTACAGATTGCATCTGGGCCACGGTACAAGAAAATTATTATGAAAGGCCTTAGCATTGTGGTTTCGGTAATAGGGGATATTTTTGATGGCAAAGTAGATCAGAATGATTCAACGGGCTTCAAGGTCGTGTCTCCATTCAGATTGAGATTAGACGAGTTGGAAGAGTTAAGCCTTGGTAACACGAGTGAGATGACAGCAATGTACTTTACAAAAGATTTTGCTGCCGACTTTTGCTATTTTATCAAGGGTTTATATGAAAAAATACGAGATAACAAATTATACACTCAAGATTTGACCTGGTTTGCATTGTTTCAGGAGTTTCATTATTTGATAATCTATCATTTGATGGACAAGAAGCGAGTTGCAAATGATGAGCACAACGATGTGTCATTTGAGGAGACGTCTATAAGGAATCCCTTCAAAAAAGCTTTTGACTTGCAAGACTATATTGAGATGAAGTCCCGTATGGAAACCTCATCGAAGGAATAACCAAGAAATAGGCGACAGGTATAAACTTTGGCTGTCTCTTATTGGCTTAAGTGTGTCACAATCAAAATTTAATACAAGCCTGATGAATTACAACATGCATGTACATGTTAATTATAAATATATATATATATATATATGTACACATACGACTTATGAAATAACAACATGATTCTCTAATATACACAAACCCAACAAAATGCAAGCTACTCACAATGGAATGGAACTCGTAATAGAAAAAAGTTTTCAAAAATCCCCCAAAACAACATCTGAAGCACAAAGATAAAAAGAATGCACATATTTAGTTATATTGGCATCAGCAACGATAAAAATTCTCTCCGTTTCATATAGAGATACTCTTCAACGCATAAAGTATTTGAATTTACCAGCTTGTGATCTCTGACCATTGAAATCATCTTTAAAGTCCCATTCAAAATCAACATCAATCTCTCTTGGATTTCTCTCATTTGGTTTTGAATCCACTTTTCCCTCGATGAATTCTCCCTTCTTGATATCCAAAACTTGTGGTAAGTAAAATACAACTTGTTTCCAATGGGTGTAATGAGCGTGAGGACCTGTAGAGAAAGTGACTTTGGTTCCGTTTTCTTCATCATAAGGAAATTCAATGTCGAACCAAGAAATAAAAGCATGGATCAAGTCATCTCTGGTGGCCTGAATCTTAAAAGTTGACTTGAACAGCAACTCCTCTACAGTTACAGTGTTCAAGTCAAATTCTATCAATTGTGATGATGTTGTGGCAACGACCTGTTTTTCGACAATATCAACTAATGGTTCTACCATAGCCAAATCGATGAATGGTGAATAATCGAATCCATAAACATCGTCCCAGAAATGAATTTTTTCATCTTTGTATTGTCCATCTTCAATTGCTGCAACATGCATGGAACATTTATCTGGAAAGATCAAACCTCCTTTTACCAAAAATTTGTCTCTGGCAAATAAGACAGTGTCCAACATTGACTCGTACAACAAGAAATATCCCATCCACTCACTTATGATGATATCCACTTGTGGATATGGCAATTCCACATCTTCCAACTTACCTTGTAACAAAGTGATCTTATCACTGAAACCGTTCAAATCAACGATTTTTTGAGCCATACCAATGATGCTCGACATATCAACGGCAATGACATGTTTGGCACCAGCCTTAGCGGCAAACATGGACAAAATACCAGTACCACATCCAACATCCAATACCACCTTGTCCTTGAACAATGCCTTGTTCTTCATGATGGCATTTCTATAGCTCAAGGTTCTCACTTGATCCTTCAACATCTCCTCATGGATACCGAAATGGTCATATGAAGAAAAATAGTGCTGATCGTACTGCGGCAACAGCTTCTTGTCCGTGGCAGATGGGTTTTGTTCTTGAGTAGTGCTCATTTTTTGTGTTGAAGTTATTGATATTGATCTGATTGTTACCAAAGTTATACTTGATCTACTATCTCATGCCTCTGCTCTGAAAAAAAAAAAAAAAAAAATTAAAAAAAAAAATTTTATTTTTTTATTTCTTGTTTTTCGCAATTTTCACACGCCAAAAAAAAGATTATGTGAAATAAGGAGAAGAGATGGGAAGAGGGCAAGTACAGATCGAGGACTAATATCAAATCATTCCTGCTTTCCGTAAAAATAATTGATAACAAGAGATCTATTGATATTATACAGTTACTCTTTTATGAACACTGATTAAACATGGTAAATCTTGATTTGAAACCTCTTCAAAATACATCCAACCATAACTCGTGTCGTTGAGACATCTGGTAGTGCGTGAAAACCACAACAACTACCACAACAAAACAACAACAAATAATAAACGACAAATACAACTCTAAAACTAGAAGAGAGTGCAGAATAAGAGCGCATTGCATCTCATACAACATACCTTTCACTTAATTCAGTCAATATTAAGATCGAGTAGCAATCAAATTTGGCTCACTTTCTCACCTCCATCATTACGCACGGTAGAATGAGGTTGAAAAGACATCAGCATGCACAAGGCCTAAGAACGAAGAGCGACCATGTACCCGATGAGCTGACTCCCACTAGTGCCATTGCTCTTCGAGCTGCCACATTGACTTTCCATAAACATGAACCAACGACGCCTTCATCTCCACCACAGACAAAGATGGGTTACGAGTTCATCCCGCAATCTCCTCCAAGAGTATCAACAGCCAAGCACATTACCCTGTCATCTACTGCAGCTGCTAAGCCTACCACCAGGAACAATAATTCAAGAGCTCCTATATCTGAGATGCAAACGCCCAGATTCAATTCCGAGGTCCAATACTATGAGAAACCTCCTACTCGTTCCTCGTCCCCAATCAGACTGAAAAATATGAGTTCAAGTAGTAGCGGTAGCAAGTATACTCTCAAGTTGGACACAGCCCTATCCCAACATCGACCAGGAAGCCCATCCAACGATGCTCTCCTTGCAGCTTCCATAGTGGCCAAAGCCAATCCACAATTTATGACTGCGAACGATAACATGAAGTTGGTCGAAGACTCGAGGTCAAGCTACAAACCCCCACTTTCGAGGACAGCATCAGTGAATTACTCTTCGCCAATCTCGCGCGCAGCTTCAATGAAGAGGAAGACCAGCAACTATGAGAACCACCTTAAACCCACAGTTAGCACACATAGTGGCTCACTCGCCAGCAGAGAAAACTCACTCACTAGCAGTGTTGGTCATTCCCCTTACATCACCACAGGGAATACTGCAAATGCTCAAAGTCAAACTCATATCAACATCAGCAGCCCCAATATTTCATACGAAGGCTCCCGTTCCAGTGTCCATGTAATGCATGTGGCTAGCCCCATGAACAGAAGTAGTCTGTCGCTAACTTCAATGAAGAATTTACTTCATAGCCCCTCTGAACCTGCCCTTCAAAGGCTGCCATTGTCAGTTTCTGGTAATAGAGATAATGTTGATCAAGATGCCCGTGCTGGTCTCGGGGTCGTGGTAACCGCTCCTACTCCAAGAATTAATCAATCTTTCGACTCATTCAAAAGCATAACCAGTGACAATTCATTCGTAGATTCGGATTTGAGTGATGTTGATGTCGATGGAGACTCCTTCATTTACGAAAGCCCTGGAGCTTTTCTGGTCAACCAAGATGACAAATTTGATCAACGCTCATCTGACAAGTATACAGCAACAGAGAAAGATCTTGTATCTCCATCAACCGAGGGTCCTGCTTCCCAGCTAGTGTCTCCCATACTGTATCCACTCCCAACACCTATAATTGACAAGAGGGTCTCACCCGTTGATGCGAAAAAGCTGAGCGAGCAACAGTTGCATGTTCCAAATGAACAAAGAGAAAGGAATGAAGAGAAGCTTTCTCTGGAAACCACCAAATCGAAGCGTTCCCTTTCTTCATCGCTCGCTAGCGGTAACCTGACGGCAACATCGAAGGAGGAATTTGACAGCACCCAAGGATTAAAAGGGAAGGTGACAAAGTCTACTACGGAAATGCTGGCGCCTGTTGATGTAGGCAATCGTCGCATTGATTCAGCTGACCCCAAAAATTATACTTTTCATATACCGGGAACAATACCACTGTCATCACCAATTCCATTTGCAGAGGCCCAATCGACGGCATCCGCTTCACAAGCGGAGCTGGAAACAACTTTGAAGCTGGATCAAAGTTACAAGGCTGATGCTGAGGGCCTCGATCAACACACTGAGAATGAACTCCAGGAAGAACTGCTGTTGCTGCTTCCCCAATTCCCCAAAGTCCTTGAAATTGGCTCTCCAGACTCGGGATTGCTGTCGGGGCTCGGAGTCACACCGAAAGGTGGTGAGGCGTCCACATCCGCGGATATTAAACTCAATAGATTTACAAAGAAGCCGTCAGATTCCTCCAACAGTGAACCACAATCACGAGTTGTATCGCCTCCAGCTTTGGGTCCAGGGTTCAGCTCAAAGTTTGAAACCAATCACAAAAACAAGAGCGATGTCTCACAAGATGTTGACCATCTTCCAAATAAACCAAGACCCAACACAATTTCGAGAGACTCGGAAACAGATATGCTTTACCAGTCTCCAATGTCAATTATCAAAAAGAGGACCACCTTAGACTCGAATGATTCTACTACGTCTCAAATTGATGCGTCGGGTAGTTTACGAAGAAAGCCTCCACCACTGCTTTTGGAAGAGAATCAGCTAATTCAACCCCCAACCAAGGATATGAAAAGGTTATCCATGGCATCTGAGGCGGATTTCTCCAATTCACCTGAACTATCGAACTACTCGTCTTTCAATTCATCTAATGAGGACTTAAAAGCAAAAAAACAAAGAAAGCCGCCTCCAAGTGCCTCAAATTTGGCACGAATAGCAACAACGCCAACTGCAACGAGAGAACCACACATTTATTTCAACAACAACAATAGCAATGGATCATCTCTCTCATTACTCCTGCCATCTGCAACTCCGAAAAAAGTCTATGAAGGTCTAAATGAAAGCCAATTGACCTTTGAGGATGAGCTTTCATCGTTCAACGATGGTGAAACGTTAAGCGAGACGACATCTGCATTACCCAAGTATCCGACATACACGAAGGAAAGTTATCATCACCACCCTCACATACCGATCAAGGGTACAAGAAAACTCACAAAGAATGCCAAGGCTCTATTCCATAGGGGTAACAAGTCTTCACGAGATGTTCCTCAAGATCGGTCGTTGTATTATGCCAACTCATCGGATCACAGTCTTGCCAACTTGCATTCGGCTACTACATCCCAAACGTCAATTTTAATCCCACCAAAGACGGTCAAGCTAAAAACCACAATGAGGAAGGATAAGAAGAGCAAAGAGTTTGACGTTGATAAGCCTTGGAAACATCACAGTGACATATATGCAATCTCTGAGCACGAGAGAAAAAGATATGAGGGTGTTTGGGTTTCAAACAAAGATGTTTGTACCGAGCTAGCGCCTAAGGCTTCATCTGAAAGTAAGACAGTAGAGTCGTTGAAGGTTGCTAGACTGGCTGCATCTGAAAAACCCAATTCGACACAACTCATGCATCGTATCATAGTCAGAGAAATTTTCAAAAGGTCAAGATTACCACGGGAGACATTGCGTAAAATTTACAATTTAGTCGATCGTCATGAAGATGGGTTCTTGAGAAAGCATGAGTTCATTGTTGGAATGTGGTTTATTGACCAGAGTCTTTATGGAAGGAAGTTGCCCAAACAAGTTGACGATGCAATCTGGGAAAGCGTCTATAATACTGCTATCGTTGGCGTCAACATAACGTTGGGTAAAAAGAAAAAGAAATAATTGTGAGGACATTAATGATAACAACAGGCTATTTATGAACACCTTTTATATACAACAAATTTTATGAAAATCATTCCGTATAGCTTTATAAAATGATATAATGTAACATTGATAACAGATAATAATGATTTAATATGGTGAAGGGGGGTTATACTGTTACCGACGCATCTTTTTGACGTTGCTGCTTCGGTGAAGAGTTAATCAGCACCTTAGTATTCCCTCTCATTCCGCTCGTCGTCGTAGAGACTTCTCTTGCTAAAAAGAAGAAAAAAAAAATTTCGGGCCGTGTTTACCTTTTTGCACGCGGTGTCTGTTTTGTTTTGCCTTTGGGTCTTTTTCAGCAGGAGATTTGGAGAGCGATAGATAGAGCTAATCAGACAGAACTGTTCAATTTCATATAGTGAACGATTAAACACAGTCAACAATAGCAGTGTCATAGTATATCTTGATTATAATCAATTAATAATTACGGATTGTTGATTATAGAGTTTTTACGGCAGATCAAGATCATAACGGAGCAAGTTAGTTTTTAGTCCTTTCTACATCGAGTATCAGTCTTCTGGTTCCTAATCAATTCAGTTGACCCACCCACCTCACAAGCCACCACATCTGATTACAATAGCATTTTTTCATCATGTTGCGTGCTTTGGGCTTGAAGAGCTCCAAAGAGGAACCTGCCATGCTTTCCGCTGATGACAAGATCAACAAGGTGTTACAAGAAGCACATGATTTTGAGATTTGTCTCACGGCTATGGATTACGTTTTGGATGACCGTGCTGCTGAAGGATTGCTGTTGATAGAGCACAAGAATGAGGCGATATACAAGTTGGCCACTGGTGTTGTGCATTTCATCGAATTCACATTGGGTTTCGAGCTGGAGACGAGGGAGAAAGCACAAAAAACGTTGTCAGAACTGGAAAATCTATCGTCAAAGGCCAAACAGTACTGCGAGAAGAATGATATACGTTCCAGTTCATTGTATCCTCCAGGTACAGAATATGCTGTCACTTTGGCAGAATCGACATTACTACACGCATTATGCATGTTGTTGAGTGAGAGCATGATTGAGAGTGCCAAGGCGTTGTACAAGTTACGTCGCGCATATCACATCTTAGATGATATCAGCAACAAGATGAAGAAGACTCAGCAGCAGCAGCATCATCAACAACAGAAATTGCATTCTTATCCACAATCAGGTTCGGATCTGGCATCAACTTTTTCAGGACTGAATACATCCTCAGATACCTTACTGTCAAATGTGGTGACAAACCAATTCGCCGATATCCCATTACCCTTGACGCTGCAACAGAAGAAAGATGCACTGATAATCAAGAATGCTGAGAAAATCTACAAAATGAGACTGAAGAGATTTAATGGTTCAAACATTGGGAATTCATCAGCAATGCAAAGATTGAGGTCGGATTTGGGTATGAAAGGAGAGTTGGTTTCAAATAATGGGTCACAGGCTTCGTTAATCTCGACTGTCAATGATTTGAATACTTCAACTATTGATGAGTTCATTCACAGTGGGGTCAATTTATGTTTTGGTATATTACAAGTGGTATTGTCATTGATCCCACCGGGAATTGGTAAAGTCTTGTCCATTGTTGGTTTCAAAGGTTCCAGAGAGACTGGATTAAGAATGTTGTGGAAGGCAGCAGAGTTGAGAAACATTCATGGAAGTTTGGCCTTGTTGGCTTTACTCACTTTTTACGATGGTCCTTTCCAATTTACGGATGTCGACTTCGATGTTCCTTCAGCACTCGATACAACATCTGCACAAAGACAACAACAAAAACAACAAAAACAAGAGTCTCGCGTATCTTCTGTCAATTCGTCAGCTGCTGCTTCGATCAATACAGAGTTGAGAAAGACCTTGAGTAGGAAAAAGATGGAGTTGGAAACCAAGGCTTTAGCAGGTTCGGGAGAGCCAACTTTGTTACATCCGGGTAAGAAATTGGAAACTCTGTTATTGAACGCCAGAGCTATATTCCCACATAGTGCATTGTGGTTGTTACAAGAAGGTCGGATGTTGGCATCTAAGGGACGGTTAGAAGAGCTGGTGGAGATGATGGATAGTTTGTCTGCAGATAAAATCCAAATGGTACAAGTGGAACTGTTATTAGTATTCGATCGTGCCATGATATTGGTATTCTTGCACAAGTACGAAAGAGCTGCAAAAGATTTCATAAGATTAGTTGAGATCAACGCTTGGTCTCATGCTTTGTATTTCTACCTTGCTGGAGCATGTTATCTCGAGAGCTGGAGAATGTGTCGTACTAAGTTATTGGTGCCAAGTGGTAAAGATGATATCGATCCTAAGAAAGAGAAATGGTATCGGGAACAACTGGAGAAATTCT
Organism: Nakazawaea anatomiae; assembly: GCA_030556755.1. Lineage (NCBI taxonomy): Eukaryota > Fungi > Ascomycota > Pichiomycetes > Alaninales > Pachysolenaceae > Nakazawaea > Nakazawaea anatomiae. Next base: position 118,675 of record JAKTUO010000017.1, on the reverse strand, counting down.
TGTTGGATGCTCCAGAGCAGATAGGTAAGAAAAAGTTTATGGCTAGAACGATGCCATTCGATAGATTTTTCTTAAGAAAGATGACTGCTATCAAGCAAGTAAGCAAAGTTAACAATTTGCCAATTGCAGATTCTGTTGGAACTTCATTGATCCATGAATTGAGTTATTTTTGGAATGGTTACAACAGAATGCCAGAGGAACACTTGCAGAAAGCCTTGCAATTGCTAAACTATAATGCGTTGAACACTAATGATTGTCTCATTGATGATGCGACGGGCAAGCCTTACTCTAAATTGAAAACTGAAGCTGCTGATCAAAGATTGATCAGATTGACATTGCAATCGATCACGATGAGGAGATTGGGCCAGGTGAAAGAAGGAGAGCTGCTTTTAGACGAAGCATTGAAACATGTCATTACCTCTGATGGAAGACTCACAAAGTTGAATGACGATCCTTGGTTATATCCAACAGCATTATACGAGAAGCTGTTGTTTGTATGGAAGAGAAATGGAGTTGACGGCTTGGATGAGGTAAGACAATGGTTGAACAGGGCAATTCAATATGGGGGTGATGACTACGAGCTAAGTACGAGAATCACAATGAAAATCAAGGCGGCCATTGATCGTTTGGAAGGGATGTAAGCGTATGTCATGGCGGTTGGGTGATGCGCACCAAGAAGATGACATATTTTTTGATGAGTCCAGCCCCTATTTGAATTGAATTTGGTTTGGTCGGAGTAAACGGCGTGCGCGCGTTGGTGTGAAACTTCAAGATGGGATCTATAGTGTTTGCCACAGTTTATGAGTAATTGGTGAAAAGAGAAGTCATGAAGATGGCAATGTAATGATAGGGCTCTGATTAATAATCAGGATATTGTTGTTTAAGCATCAGCGAAATGGATAATTTCATTGTTAGTTCTTATTGCATTAGTCAGTTAGTCAATCATCTAGATCTTTCTTTTGAATTGAGCGCAAAAATTCAAAGAAACGTGAAATTTTTGGGGCTATCCATATCTATCTTTGGTATATAAATACATACAAATATTTCAGCATTCAATTCTGAATAAAATCAACAATTAAATACAACATAATCAATTATATTCAACAATGGTCTCAGTTAAAGTAGGTGACAAATTCCCAACAGATATCAAACTTCAATACATCCCATACGCTCCACAAAACTCGGAGATATTGGCTTGTTCAATTCCAACTGTTTATGACTTGAACAAGAAATTGCCAGGTAAGACCGTTGTCTTCGTTGCTGTCCCAGGTGCCTTCACCCCAACATGTACTGCTGATCATATTCCACCATATGTTCAAAAAATTTCTGAATTGAAGAGTAAAGGTGTTGATGATGTCGTTGTCATCAGTGCCAATGACTCGTTTGTCCAAGCCGCTTGGGGTAAAGCTTTGGGTGTCAAGGATGAAATCATCTTTGCATCAGACCCAAATGCTCTGTTGTCCGGTGAATTGGGTTTGCAAAAGGATTTGACTTCTGCTGGTATGGGTGTTAGAACTTCCAGATATGCTGCTATTGTTGTTGATGGTGTCATCAAGTACATCGAGGAAGAACCAAGCAGTGGTGTCTCCGTTTCTGGTGTTGATGCAATCTTAGCTGCTTTGTAACTCGGTTGCGACGAATTGAAGCTGGCTCATAAGTTGTGATCAATACACCACCCATGTGTCTTCATATTTCTCTTTTTGCCACTATCAAATAAACTAAACTGCAGAGTCATTTAACGTCTCAAATATTCTAGTTTTTGTAATAGTCAGTAAACCAAAACTCCAGCAATCCTCAATTGCCTTTCCAATTCTGTTAGCTTTTGTTCTGTCCAAAGCTATCAATCCTTCTGAAATGATGTAGTCGCACTTAAAGGGCTTAACAAAGGTGGAATAGTAGTGTACAACTCTATCAAAAATTATTATCAGAATATTTGATTTGAGAAACTACAAATTATGCACATATTACAGGCAGAATAAATACTCATGTTTCATATATTCATTCTTATATAACGACATAATGTCAGACGTTGAATGCGAAACCATGTCAGATGAAGATGACTTCTATTCTGTTATGGAAATAGAAGATGATGATGAAAGAGGTGACTTAGATGAGGAAGAAGACGAGGAATTTGATGACGAATTCAGTAGTGACTACAGTGATCAAGATGTACTTGACAGTGTTTCGAGTCATGATCTGGATATTGTGGAAAAGGATATCACCACACAGGGGCTATCAGTTAAGACTGTAGATTTCAGGGCCATATCGCCTGATGAGTTGTTAGCTGATCTCCACTCTGAAGTTGATAAAATCTCCAATATATTAAACTTGGATGCTGATGAATGTTATATACTTTTGAATTTTTACCACTGGAATGGGGAAAAATTGATGGAGCAATTGATGGACAGCTTTGAGGAGAGTCGTCAAAAGGCTGGGTTACCACTGGAGCCGAACAATAACGTGAATGCATTCATTACATCAGAGAAGCCAATAAGTTGTCCCATTTGTTGTGATGATGACAAAACCGTTTCATATGAGTTATCATGTGGACACAGGTATTGTGACGATTGTTATATCTACTATATGAAGGAGAAAGTTTTCGCTGGATCGAGACTAATCAAATGCCCTGATCCTTCATGTCACCTAAAATTCAGACCTGTGAAGGACTTAAAAGTTGTGAGTGATTACATGGTCGCTCATTCAATCACAGCCGACGTCAAGGATGTTGAAGATGCCAAAAAGGCCGCTGCTGAACTGCTGCTGAAGCAGTTGCTGGAAGAGATGGAAGCTTGGACCGATTCTGAGGACGAACTCACCGAAAATGCCATTTATCAGACGAAGCGTGTTGTTGTGGAAAAATCTTTATTCGACAGATACGAAGAAGGAAATATTAAGTCTTTTGTTGAAAGCCATTCCAATTATAAGTGGTGTCCATCGCCAGATTGTGGAGGTATCGTGTCCTTGGAAAATGTCTCAAAGAGTTATTTGAAAGAGTTATCAGTCGAGCATAAAAACAATTTGATACCAATAGTATCATGTCCATTTGGTCATTCATTTTGTTTTATTTGTAATTACGAGAACCATTTACCGGTACCATGTTGGGTGACAAAGTTATGGGTAAAGAAGTGCAAGGATGACTCTGAGACTGCTAATTGGATCAATGCAAACACGAAATCTTGTCCCAAATGTGACTCGATCATTGAAAAAAATGGTGGTTGTAATCATATGACCTGCAAAAAATGTAAATATGAGTTTTGTTGGATCTGTATGGGTGTGTGGAGTAAACATGGTAGTAGTTATTACAATTGTCTGATGTATGACAACAGTGAGACCAAATCAGTTCGTAACAAGCAAGAGGCATCGAAGGCATCTTTGAAGAGGTATTTACACTATTATAACCATTTCACCACCCAAGAGCAATCGATGAAAGGTGATACGTTGTTTTGTGCCAATATTGAAAGTAAATTAATAGCCATCCAAGAGGATTTGAAAGGCGATGTCTCGTGGATTGAATTACAATTTTATAAGGATTGCGTTAATATTTTGTTGCGTTGCAGGCGGACTTTGAAATGGTCATATGCTCTTTTGTATTATTTGGAGAGTTCTAATTTTACAACAATACTCACGGACAACCAACTTCATTTGTCGAACAATGTTGAGAAATTGTCCAAATTATTTGAAATATTTCGACCAGAGATGATCATGTCAAAAAAGAGAGAATTTAATGGTGTTGCTGATTATTTATTGAAAAGAGAAAAGTTGTTAATCGAATGTGCTATTGATAGCATCATGAAAGGTGATTTAAAATTTAACGTTGATGAATCGGGCAATTATATAGGAGTTTCGTAATAAGATCAATATATGGATAGTTCAATGCCGCAAATGTGGTGACGGCATCGATCAAGCGGTATGTACCGTCTAATTTGAGTTTCCTTTAGTTAACGAAATGCTGGTAGATCGATGTCATTTGTAGAGGGGGATAAAGATAATGCAAGCGAATTCGTCTCGAAATATGAGAACAATAGGTTAAGATGATCTCAGCACTAGATATCGTATTAAGAACTGTAGCTGCATTCACTTAAGATCTTGGCTACGCAATTCATATAGTCCGCTCTATTGATATGGTATCGGAATTTAGATTGCTATGAGGTCAGAACTAGGGCTGTAAGATCTGTAATTTCCTATTTGGAATTATGACCGAGAGATAAAATTATAATAGAATTATCGAAACCAAAGCCCACAAAAGTTGAAATGTAGCTCATGCTATTCTATTATATGCTCAATAAGAAGTATTGTGCTTTCTTTAGGCAGTAATCTGTATGTGTAAACAGTGTGTTCTCTCTTCAAGGTATGTTTAAATAATTTTTGTTGCTTTTTAGGGGATCGAAATGAGAAAAAAAACTATTTCCCAGTTAAGGCTTAAAATTTCAAAATCATGTCATATTATTGTCTCCTGTGTTGAAATATTGTTAAAACTTTCCGGAATTAACTTCTGTAACTGAGATTTATTCAATTTGGGATACTGCAATTAACTACTACTAATGGTTGTAAAAATGAAAGGGGTATTAATTTTGTTATTATTATGAGGGAAAAAACCCGGTTGAAATACAAAAGACAAAGAAGCATCTAGGCCAGCTAAATGTGGTATAAACTTTTTTTTTCAGCTTGAAGAAAGTAATGGCAAGACATTTTTCTCGTATTGACCTCCAACGTTACCTGCTGGTGAATATTCACACAAGGTATATTGACCATAATAAGCTCCACAATTAAGTCTAGCACAACCAATCTGTGTAGTAGCTTTCCAAACAACTTGTGTAAAATGACCAGTCAGATCACTGAAACCTGGTTCAGAATAGTTATAAAATCTGATCTCATCGTACCATGCGTCAACAGCAGCGATAGTATCGTAACCAAGGGCAATGTTTTCTCCATATGGCAAAGTAGAATGGACCAAGACACCAGATGAACAATCGTAATCAGCAGCGTACTCTTCAGCAGCTTCTTGTAAGGTTTCTGACCAAGTCAAATCTGGGACACCATGTAAAGCTCTCTTAGCGTTATGTTCATTGACGATGTTAGCTTGGAAGACCTCATCGGATTCAGCAAGGGCAGTTGAAGTGGTAGAAGGAATGACAGTAACTGTGGATGCTACAGTCTGGATGGTGGTAGAAGTTTTTGTCTTAGTTTGGGTGGTGGTCTTCTTCTTAGTGATGGTGACCTTTTTAGCTTCAGCTTCGGCATCAGCATCTGCGTTTGGAATAGCCATTGAGAAGACGACACAAGCGAATAATGAAGATGTAATCAAATGTTTGAGATTCATTGTAAGTGAGATTATTGTATGTTGTTATTGTTGTTGTTGTTGTTGATAATGACTATTCGAAAATGAAATAGGCAAAGGGATGGGTCTGTATTTATATCTTGAACGGAGTATTCAAGTAATTGAAATGATCAAGGTGAGTGTGCTCGTCACTATGTGGTGTATATGATGGAGTAAGTGATTTTTTGTATTTAGATATGACGGAACAGCGTTGTACAGCTATATTTATAAAAAGGAATGTAATTGTATGTTCAACATCGATCATGTGGGTGCTGTGCATTGCGTCTATTACTGCTGCTGCTGCTGCATCTAAAATGTTGCATGCGTTTTTCTCTCTCTTTTAAGAATAAGTAAACTTAATGGGGAAACAAAAGAAATTTCAAAGAAACCGAAAAGTTTTTTCGCTCCTCAACTAAAAGACATCGATCGGAAGGGAACAAAGCAATGATCCACCACTTTACACCAAAAAAATTGGTGAATTTTTTATCGATTGAAATATTGTGATTCCAATTTACATTCCTTTATTCAGCTCCGACGGTCTCCAAGAATGAAATTTCTTGTGTGAAATAAAATAAAAATGAAAAAAAAAAAAAACTACCAACACGGAACCTCAGTATATGTGTTTGTGTGCTTGCATGCTCCTCTTTGGTAATAAATACAACATGCAAGACTGACAATCGATATCGTATATCCTAATTGAGTCTATGTGGTATTTTGTGCTACAGCCGAGTGCCGACAATAGGCTTGACGAGTTTGGAGCAATTTCTGAGCAGTCTTTCTGCCATGAATACAACATCGAACACGTACAACAATAGTTGATCTCTCTATTAGTGTAAAAAGCAAGAAAAAAAAAGATATAATAAATTCTTTATCGCAAATCGTTATTATACAATTCGGCAAAAGAATTCATCGGTTGAATTCTTGCACAGTAAAATCAACCGACTAGAGTACATGGTTAATTGTCGATCATTTGGCGAGATCAAACAAACCCTTGCCCGTGTGTACTAATTATTTTGTAATTTGTTGTTATATTACTACAGATATAAAGGGTTATGAATATAGGTACATCTGAGATACGAAAAGCACTTTAATTCTTAAAGGTCCACTTTGGTAGATGGGTTTATGTTTGAATTGAGCCTATACTTGCATAAGAGTGTATGATCTCCCTCTTTTCCTACCACTGTTACAGTAACCATGTCTGCTGTGAGCTCTGCTCTAAATGCTGCTTACCAAATCGGGATTGTCCTGCACCTTATTAAGACACCGCATTAGGAAATACCCGCTTTAGTCGATTGAAGAAGAAATTTTTTTCCTTTTTTTTTGGCTTTTTCTCTTTGCTGCTGCTGTGTGGTGGGTGGTCGGTTATTGAACAAATAATTTTCTGTCTTAAAGGTTAATACTCATGTGTTTTTAGAGGCACTAATTGTCAGAGTGATAATTCGAAGTCTATAAAGTATAGTCGAGCTTGTATGGACTCGTTCCGAAATGCCGCCTTACCGTTAAATGGTTTTCATTGGCTGAAACTGCAAACGTTTACCACTGCCATTTCGCCATGGAATTTATCAAAATCGGGACGTGCAACCGAAAGCAGACTTTTTTCTTCTCGGCGATTATTATTCTTGGTTTCCGTCCGTGTTCAAGAATCAGGGTCTTTTTACGGCACGTGATAAGGAGGGTTAAAGAAATTTAGACAAACAAAAGGTTATTACAACCTGATTGAATAAGATTCATGATCTCATAGTAAGTAGTTGTAATATATCGGTTGAAGTAGTACCGATTACCTTTCTCACATATAATATTTTTCGCCGAGGCTTAAGTAATATCAACTAATCATGAATTTTAATCTGAACTGGCCTTGGCTAAAAATGCTGCAACTAAAAAAAAATTATTTACTGCGCATAAGGAAGTTGGTTATTAGTGGCCCAAAAGCATAGTTGCAAGATTAATACGCCGAGGAGCTGAGATTCTTGCTTACACTGTCAGACAGAGGTGGCTATGTAAATGATGATGGCTAGTGTTGAGAAAACGAAACGCGAAAAAAAATCACTCCCCCCCCCCCCTCCCCACAATCTTTCGAAGTTTTCACTAGGAATGATAAATCAGCCGCAGTATAGTTGGAGGCTTGCTATTTACTTTATATCATTTCACCATTCTTTGTGTTATTTTCCAATCCCTTATCTTATCAGCATTAGCAATTGGTGATGATAAATCGGGTACTAACGCTTGTTCTGTTCATCTGTGAAAAAAAAAACGTAACGTTGTATCGAGTACAACAATGTAGTAGCTTGTATTATTTTGTACGGAATTCTATTTTCCTTGGTGAGATAAAGTTTTCCTCTTCTTTAAATTTATGTAAGATGAAGCATCATCTCCGACTAATTACATATTTTAACCGAACTACAGCTGTAATTGCATTGGTGACATCACTATATAGGCTTAAACCCTTAATACGTCGTCACCACAAACTTATCCAATCAGATACGTTGGCTGACTTTTTTTTTTGATTGATTAAGGATTTTTCATGTTATCTTCCGAAGAATAATAATTCTGCTTGGAACTTCAATTATAATTGTACTTTGCATTTTTGCAAAAAGGTGAATTTCCTAATTGATCAGTTGTTTTCACGAACGGAAGCTACCGACTACATAACAGGCAAATCAGATCCTTGGCAATTATTCATTGAATAGTACAAAGTTTTACAAAATTGTTAATAATCGAGCGGCGCTTGCTAATAAAGTTTCTCTTTCCAACTTTGTCAGTACCAAATGAAGATATTGAGAATACCCAATTTATCTATTTGATAGTGCTTTCTTCAATCATACATCCTTGGCATTTATTGTTTCTCAATCCAAGAATAACCACTAATCCAAGCAGCTCTAAATTTTCAGTACTTTTTACATCGTTTAGACCGTGATGAACACAACTGTACTATGTATTTTTGAAAAAGGTAAATTTCCTGCTTGATCAGTTGTTTTCACAAACGGAAGCTACCGACTACATAACAGGCAAATTAGATCCTTGGCAATTATTCATTGAATAATACAAAGTTCTAAAAAATCGTTAATAATCGAGTGATCTTCTCTTGCAACCTTCCGAAGAATAATAATTGTGCTTGGAACCTAAAATGTAATTGTACTATAAATTTTTTAATAAGATGAATTTCCTACTTGATCAATTGTTTTCACAAACGGAAGCTACCGACTAAATAACAGGCAAATTAGATCCTTGGCAATTATTCATTGAATAGTACAAAGTTTTAAAAAATTGTTAATAATCGAGCGGCGCTTACTAATAAAGTTTTTTTTTCCAACTCTGTCAGTACTAATTGAAGATATTGAGAATACTCAATTTATCTATTTGATTAATTCAAGAACTTTGTTTAATCATACATCCTTGGCATCTATTGTTTTCCAATCCAAAAAGGACGGCTAAACCCAACAGCTCTTAATTCTCAGTACTATTTACACCATTTAGACCATGACGAACAAGCTACTTCAAATATTATATTTTTTTTGAATTTGAATTTGAATTTAAAGTTTATTACTAACAATTTGTATCTCTTTTCTTTTTTTTTATGCTAACAATCTACTTTCATATTCAATGACATTGATCAAGAATTCAACTTCCAATCTCTTTCTACTTTCTCTAACCCAATCATCGGCTAATTTTCTTGACCAACCTTTCAAATTGGCAACTTGTTCAACGGCTAAATCCAATTCATCTCTTTCCAAAAATCCATTAACTCTAGCGATAATGGATTCGATATCGTTACCCTCGGCAAAACCTTCTTTTGAAAACAAGAATTTAGATAAGACTTTTGAAGAGAAATGACCTAATATACCAGCATTTGGTGGTAATAATGATGCAGATTTCAATTCTGGAACCAATAATTTCCAACGTGTGATCAATTGTTGTTTAGTCAACAAATTACCAGTCTTTGGAAGTTGATTAATAGATTCAGCAATTAATTCATCATTTATATCGGAAACTAATTTGGTCAATTTATCAAATTGTTCATTCAATAATATTGGCTTAGATGAATCATTTAAAATGGAATTGATTTTAGCAATTTCAACTTCTAAATTTTTCAAATATTGATAATTGGATACCTCTTTAGAGATTCCAACTTCAACTTCTTGCAATTTATCAATCTTTGCAAATAATTCATCCAATTTAGCTAATTTGGAATCTCTTTCATCATCAACTTTTTGGGCAATAATTCTGTTAAATTCGTTCAATTGTTGTAATTTTATTGAATCAATCTTGTTATCAGCTTGAGCAAATATAGTTGACTTTGTTGCTTCAACTTCTTGTATCATAATTTCATGATATTTTTTCTCCAATAATTCTCTTTCAAAATCTAATTGTTTGATATAATTTTTAGTCAATTCAACTTCTTTTTGTTCAACTGCAAAATTCAAATTTTCTTTACCAACTGAATCGGAAATTTCGGTGGCAGATTGAGTATATTGACTGGAGATGGTTTTCAATTTAGCATCCAAGTTTTTAACAGATTCATTAACTGCATTGATAACTGATCTATGGACAGGTGCCTTGTGGTTAATAGATCTAACAACGTCATTAAATGATTCAATTGTCTTGTTCAATGTCTCATCTCCAGATCTAAACTCGAGCAATGGTAAAGCTGCCTCATTGGTCACATTTGGAGCTTTACTCTCAACAACATTTACCTTCACTTCATCTGTAGCAGCTTCTAATTGTTTTAATTCTTCTTCGCTCACTGGTGTACTCATGATACCAGATTTAGAAATAGGAAGTGTTTTTTCAATTTTTGAATTGAATGATGGTAATTCACTATCTTTAGCAGCTGGTGAAGCATTTGAGTTCAATAGTTTAGTCTCGGCAAATTCGATCAAATCTTCACCCCATGGGAAATAATCTACGAAATTGTCGTATATCGTATCATTTTTCATCAGTAATGTTACACCTCCAACGTATATCACAGAAGTTAATAAACCAATTCTTATAAAGAATTTTCTGATCGGATGTGATGGCTTTTTCGGTGGCTTTATTACAACTGTCTCACCAGGTAAATTTGGTTGAATAACTTTGTTCAATTTCATACATGTAGAAGAAAATTGACGTTTGCTCACAGAGCGAAGCGACCTCTGTGTAGTACCTCTATACATATTGGCGAACTGATGAATATTATATTTTATTGCCACCTCTCTGACCACTTAAAACAATTGAGGTGAAGAATAAGGGTTCAACTTTTGTAAATATTAATCAATCTATCAAAGAGTACCCTTTCTGTTATTGTTGTTGTTGTTGTTGTTGACGGGTCAAAATTCAACAAAAGCTCAATTTTCTTTAGACGAAAGAAAGAAAAAAAATCCAAAAAAATTTAAAAAAAAAAAAAAAAAAAAAATCAAAAAACAAAAATTCCCACAAATCAAAAGCTCTGCATTTATTTGCACGTTTCATTAATTTTGGCAGCATTAGACATATTTCTTTGATTTTTTTGCAATTTACGAACATTTTTAGCCCATGATTTCACTTGTGATTTATACTCCAACAGGTCAATCAAAAATGGATGCTTAATCAATTCATGTGGTTCCCACCTCTCTTTTTCCTTTTTCAACATCAAATCCACAAACTCACACAATTCTGGAGAAAATCCGTCTGTAATGCTTAAACTTGGAGGCTTTTCATTAACGATTCTTTGTAATAAATCTAAAATTCCTTCGGGCAGCATCTTTGATGAGTCCCCAAATGGGAACATCCCTGTAGCCAACTCTATCATCATAAGCCCAAGAGACCATACATCTCCCTTCACATTATATACATTTCCTTGAATTCTCTCTGGTGACATATAAGTCGAAGTACCAACAAATGTATCCGCTATAGAATTAATTAATTCTCTACTGACACCAAAATCACATAATTTCATGTTTCCCTTTGAATCCATCAACACATTTGAAGGTTTAACGTCCCTATGGATGATCTTATGTGTCTCATAGAGATAAATTAATCCACTCAAGACACAATACGCTGTTTGTTTCAACATGAATTCAGGGAATGGACCTGAAACTTTTAAAACTTTATCTAATGATCCACAATCAACGTATTCCATACAAATTATCACATCACCTTCTCTTAATAGAGCACCATAAAATCCAATTATCATGGGTGAATCACATTCATGCATGATCCGTAATTCTCTTATGATCTGTGTCAATACAGCTTGTTTAGTCTCAATATGAATCACTTTTCTAGCCATTGTCTTCTTACTTGGTAAATGTAACACTTTTGTCACCGTACCTGAATTTCCTGAACCTAATTTTTTCAAAGTCAATAAATCTTCCAGTTTTATCGACAATTGATATTCTAAACCTAATTCTAAATTGTTCATTGAAGAAACAAGTTCATCTGTACTTGTTTTAGAATCTGGATCTTGTAATGTCAATGGTTGTGATGGATTATCATATGTATCACCACCACTTATAGTCAACAGTTTCAAATTTCGCCTCTTTAAAGTCTTTGGTTTGTGAAAATTGGAGTTCGTAGTAAAACCAGCAAGAGCATTGCCATTACTACTATTCTCAGTCCAATTATTCGTGGTACTACTCGTACCTGGATGATGGTTCGTCGTTGTATTATTGTTGTTGATGGTGGTGTGATTTATTTCAAATCTACTATTGGGTGGGAGTTGTAAAGCTACAGGCCTGTCCAACGGTGGTGGCACAGTAATTGACAGTGGTGTTGGTCGTGTTGTTGATGACGGTTCGTTGTTATTAGGTATTGATCGAAGTGAGCTGTCTAGAGGTATTTGTCTCGAACGAAGAATTGTAGAAGCATTAGTGGTGTTTTGAGACGACGACGCAGCTTGTTTCAACCTTAAAGCTTTGGCATCTCTTGTAGCCTTGAATGGGGGAGGTGGCGGCGGAGGCGGAAGTGTCTTATCATTGTTGAATTTGGGAGGAAGTCTTTGCATTGAGATGATCTGGTATTTGTTAGTTGTTGATTGTTAATGATGAATGTTGTTGTTGTTATTATTATGATACGCAAGCTACTACTAACATAATAATAATAATGTTTTAAAGAAAAAGCATTTTTTTGATCATTTTGTCTCGAATTTTTTTTATTCTTTGCTGTTGTAGTTCTTATTCATCTATGTGTCAAAAAAAGAGGGATTCTTGCTCAGGAAAATGTCAGGATAATTATGTTGAAGACCTCTCTTGTTCCCAAGTCATTCTTCTTTTGACCTCAGTAATTGATTTATAATCCATGATTTAATCACAAAAATATATGTGTTATAAACTGTAATTAAAGATGTCTCATCCAGAAATTTTGTCACACTCCAGAAAATTTGGAAAAAAACCCCCTAACACCAGCAGCATTTCTGTCAATAACCTTGATTATACTCGTCTTGTTTAGAACAATGGATTATATGTCTCTAAATGTGTATAGCTCAAGATGGGATTCAAGCTTGACAAAAATCATAAAATGGCGCAGCAACATCCGCTGAATAGTTTCTACTACTACTACAAAAAAAGAATTACAATTTAGTATCATAGATGTAAGAAATTTTTAATATTCACTTGAGTATCCTTATTCTATATGAGAAAATTGAAAATAGCATCAGTATCAAATGATGAAGAATGTTAAAGCACTTTAACGCCCTCTTCTATCCTCTTTCTCATCACCAAAAAAAAAAAAAACAAAAAAAAAAAAAAGAGATTTCTTAAAAAAGTGAAAAAAAAACAAAAAAACACTTAAAGAAATCCAAAAAACAAAGATTGTGTTGGTGATAATAAATATCACCAATATACGCTTCATTGAACAGAGATTTATGTTTGTCAATGTCAAAAATATGCCGATGAACAATACTCACATTAGACTCATGTTCCAAAAAAACGATAACAAAAAAGAAAATAAACAAGGGCAAGAGAAAAAAAACAGCAAAAGGAATCGTTGACAAGAACCATCCACCCCCTTTGTTTCTTAATTCTTCTCTAAAGCCAAGACATAACAAAGAAAAATTCAAGACGTCATCATCATTCAACAAAAACACACATGAATCAAAAAGAAAATGACAAAACCATATTGAGGGTCTTAAGGATCTTTGTAAAACTGTAAATCATATAATGTAACTTCAACTCATTGCAAATTAAAAGTAAAGTTTTGATCCAAAAGAGAAATAGGAAAATCAATATGATTGGGGGAAACTCAAAAAAAAAAAAAAAACAACAACAACAATTGCAAAACAATAAATAACAGGACAAGACAAAGAAAAACAAGTTATAGAACACAAAGAACATAAATCAAAATCAAAGTAAAAACTTGATATCCAACAGACAAACAAAAAAAAAAAAAAAAGGAAAACCACCTTTGGCAATAAAAAAAATGAATCAAAAGGCATCAAGACAAAATAAAATAGTAACAGAAGTTGATAGCGCCCGTTGTTGTTGTTGTTGTTAATGTGTTATTGTGGCTGCTGTTTCGCTTGAATAATAAAGCGGATGAATCACAATGCAAAAAATTGATTCATTGTTGAGAAGAAGGAGGTGGAGGTGCATTTGTTGTGGCATTTGCTGGTCTATCATAACCTAATCTTGGTATAGAGCTTGGATCTCCACCAACGTAAACTTCAGGTGGAATTTCTTTTGGAATAGGTTTAATCTCAGTACCTAATTCTTTTTCAATTTTGTATAAATTGAAACGATCATTCCAATTGATTAAATTAATAGCAACACCATAATGTCCAAATCTACCTGATCTACCAATTCTATGTAAATAAGTCTCAGCGGTTTTTGGGAAATCAAAATTGATAACAACATTAACCAGTTGTATATCAATACCACGGGTTAATAAATCAGAACATACCAAATTTCTAACTTTACCTTGTCTAAATTCATGAAATACTTTATTTCTTGCCTGTTGTGGCATCTTGGCATGACTATAGAAACATGAATAATTCAAGTCTGTAATCTTCTTTGCTAATAATTCAACTCTATTTGTAGAATTACAAAAAATAATCGATTGATTAATTTGTAATTTTGAAAATAATGTGTTAAGACAATGAAGTTTTTGTTTTTCATCAACAAATGCATAATATTGTGTAATACCTCTTAAAGTTAATTCATCCATCAAATTGATTTCATATGGTTTATATAAATGTTGATCCATAAATGACTTTACCAGTAAGGGAAATGTGGCACTGAATAACAATGATTGATAAGCATTACCTTCACCACCGTTATTATTAGATGGTAAAAAACTTAATATTTGTTCAATGATATTTTTAAATTCTCTACTCAACATCTTATCAGCTTCATCCATGATGAACATCTTACATTGATCCAATTTAGCTAAATCTCTACTAGCCAAATCTAATACTCTTCCAGGTGTACCAACTAATACATGAACTGGGTCATTCAATCTAATGATATCATCCCTTAATGAAGTACCTCCAGTGGTAACCATGACTTGAATACCAAGATGTTTTCCCAATGTTTTAACAACTTGTGATGTTTGTAAAGCTAATTCTCTAGTTGGTACCAAGATTAAAGCTTGTATCTTGTTTAATTTTGGTTTCAATTTTTCTAAAGTTGGAATAACAAATGATGCAGTCTTACCGGTACCATTTTTGGCTCTTGCTAATATATCTCTACCCATAAGTGCAATTGGAATTGATTCTTCTTGAATTGGGGATGGCTTCTCAAAACCGGCTTCAAAGATTCCCATTAATAATTCTCTTTTCAAATGAAATGATTCAAAAGTGTTACCCTTGGTTCCTAAGACATCTTCTGTTTGTGGACGTAAGTCCTTTGTAGGGATGTTTAAGTCCTGTTTCCAAGTATCTGTTGTCGAAGACATATTATATGTTGTTATTATTGTTGTTGTTGTTGTTGTTATTCAATATGTTGTGTTATATAAAGATAATGATGTGCTATAATATGAGATGACGATCTATGTTGTATGAGATCACCAAGTAGCAGGATATTCAATTCTAGTTAAAAAGAAAATAGGTTATAATATAAGTTGGCTTATTGATATATTTTTTGGTTTAGTGTTTCGTAACTTATTTGACTCGACAATAATGATGATATGATTATAATTATTGTTGTTGCCCTATGGATATAATATGGATTACAATGCTAACAACGTTTAAGTAAGTTGTGATTCAAAAGTGGGAGGACAGATATGTTGGGATTGAATTGGATTATTATTATGTTTTTTTTGATAATTAATTGATAAAAATGTATTGATGTTCATAAGAATATGTGTGTATTTTTCTTGTTGGTTTCCTTCATTCCATTGGGTGATTGAACTCAAAAAAAAAAAAGGATAAAATTTTACTCACAATTGACACGTGTGAGAGAATTGAGAGCATAATCTGCCAATCTCAATTATCAAAAACAAAACACGGACAGACAGCCCCTGTTTTGTTTTTTTTAAGAAAGAGAATAAGTAGTAGTTCATGATGTATCAAATAATATAATGTGTGTTGATGGATGGGGTTCAGAGTCAAAAAAAATAACAAATAATTTTTCACACTCACAACACTAATAATATAGATAGATAGGATACATACAAACACATTAACAAAATAAAAAAAAAAAAAAATTCTTTTTTGCAGTGTAAAACCTATTGATTGACTGATCTCATCTCTTCCAACCCACATCCACTCTTTCTTATATATATATATATATCTCTCTCATCACACAAAACACTTTGCTTTGCCGTTGAGACTTGCATATCACAAATCACTACACTTGTGTCTCGAAAATGACTCAACAACAAGAACAAGAGACTCTTAACAACATTTTAATCGTTGGTAACGGTGGTAGAGAGCATGCTTTACTGTTCAAATTATCACAAAGTGATAAAGTTGATAAAATCTTTGTTGCACCAGGTAATGGTGGAACATCATTAATTGATAAAGTTGAAAATATCCCAATTGGTTCATCTAAACTGGATTTCTCCAAATTAGTTGAATTTAGCGTTGAAAATAATGTTTCATTAGTTATACCTGGTCCTGAACAACCTTTAGTTGATGGTATAAGTAGTTTTTTCCAAAGAGTTGGTATTTCAGTATTTGGTCCTTCAGCTAAAGCTGCCGTTATGGAAGGTTCAAAGACTTTTTCAAAAAGTTTTATGAAGAGACATAATATCCCAACAGCAGATTTTCAAAATTTTAATAATTATGAAGATGCTAAAAAATATGTTTTACAAAGCGATAAGAATTTGGTAATTAAGGCTTCTGGAATTGCTGCTGGTAAAGGTGTTTTAATCCCTCAAAGCAAAGAGGAGGCCTTAGAACTGATCAAAGAGATTATGATTGACAAAAATTTTGGATCCGCTGGTGATGAAGTTGTTATCGAAGAATTCTTAGAAGGTGATGAATTATCAATACTATGTATATGTGATGGTTATACCATCGTTGATTTACCACCTGCTCAAGATCATAAGAGAATCGGTGATGGTGATACAGGTTTAAACACAGGTGGTATGGGTGCTTACGCCCCGGCTCCATTGGCTACCCCAGATTTGTTGAACAAGATAAGAACACAAATTTTAAAACCAACAATGACAGGAATGAGAAAAGATGGTTATCCCATGGTTGGTTGTTTATTCGTTGGTATCATGGTGTTACCAAATGGGGAACCCTCGGTATTGGAATATAATGTAAGATTTGGTGATCCGGAAACACAAACAGTGTTACCGTTATTGGAAACAGATTTATTAGAAATCATGTTAGCTGCCGTTGAAGGAAGATTAGATGCAATTGATATTGATTTGAAAAATGAATTCTCAGCAACAGTGGTGATGTCAGCAGGTGGATACCCTGAGACCTATGCAAAGGGAGATGAAATTACCATCTCCTCAGATATACCTCAAAACACATATATATTCCATGCTGGTACTACTACTACTACTACTTCAAATAAGGATGGCCAAAAAAAAATTGTAACATCGGGAGGAAGAGTTATCGCTGCTACAGCTACAGCTGAAAGTTTGCAAACCGCAGTAAAGAGGGCTTATGAAGGTGTTAATTTGGTTCAATTTAAAAATAAATACAATAGAAAGGATATAGCTCATAGAGCTTTCCGTGATGCTAAAATGAAAGAAAAAATTTCAATCACATATGAAGAAGCTGGTGTCTCTGTTGATAATGGGAATAAATTGGTGGAAAACATCAAAGCCTTAGTTAAATCAACAGCTAGACCAGGTGCCGATTCTGAAATTGGTGGATTTGGTGGATTATTTGAATTGTCAAAAGCTGGTTATACCGATCTTGATAACTTATTATTAGTTGGTGCCACCGATGGTGTTGGAACCAAATTAAGAATTGCACAAATTATGGATATACATAACACTGTTGGAATTGATTTAGTTGCCATGAACGTTAATGATTTAGTTGTACAAGGTGCTGAACCATTAATGTTTTTAGATTATTTCGCCACTGGTAAATTGGATATTCAAATTGCATCTGATTTTGTTGAAGGTGTCACTACCGGTTGTAAATTAGCCGGTTGTGCTTTAGTTGGTGGTGAGACCAGTGAAATGCCAGGTATGTACGCACCAGGTCATTATGATACCAATGGTACTGCATTTGGAGCTTTATTGAAATCACAAATGTTACCTAGAGTCAATGATATGGGTAAAGGTGATGTTGTCATTGGTTTAAAATCTGATGGTGTTCATTCAAATGGATTTTCATTGGTTAGAAAAATTATCGAGAAAAATGGATTGACTTATAATGATCCAGTACCATTTTCTTCAAAGAGTTTAGGTGAAGAATTATTAACACCTACAAGAATCTATGTCAAACAATTATTACCTTCCATTAAGAAACAAACTCTTTTAGGGTTGGCCAACATTACCGGTGGTGGTTTAGTGGAAAATGTTCCAAGAGCATTACCAAAGCATTTAAAAGCCGTTATCGATATGAAAAGATGGCAAGTGCCTGAAATTTTCAAATGGTTGGGTCAAATGGGTGGAATCCCAATAGATGATATCTTGAAGACTTTGAACATGGGTGTTGGTATGGTAGCCATTGTTAAACCTGAGAATGTTGAGACTGTTCTTGAGGATTTACAAAAAGAAGGTGAGGAGGCTTTTGTCATTGGAGAATTGGTTGAAAAAACTTCAAAAGATGAAGCCGGATGTGTTGTAGAAAATGCTGAAGGCATTTATTAGAATTTGATATAGTGTCATTTTGTTTTTTTTTTTGGTTTTTTTTTTTTTTTATAATAGTTGTTGCTTATTGTATGATTAACTTACTAACTTTACTTTGAACCATGAAAAGGGAAACTTTGCAAAAACAAAAACAAAAATATATATATATATAAATATATCAAGATGCTGCTGCTTGATGGAATGAATAATGACAATAACCAATTAATAGAGTTTCACTCAGCTTCAAATGGGTGCTCTTTCATAACTAAATTCACCGAATTTTCAAATGCTTGATAACTGTACAATGTAATACTACCACTTAAACTAACTTTAAAAAATCGAGGCAACCATCCAGACCATAATTTCGACATGCCTTCATACATAAAAGTCCGCACAAGACATGTCAAAGTATCTCTATATTCATTTTTATAACAAGCCGTTTGCATTCTTGTCTTGACAACATCAATCGGTTGTGTAAAGATGATCACGTTGGCGGATGATAATAACGATACAATCATTGTGGTAGTTGGTGTCAATTCATGTGTTGGATCAATGAATTGTTTTAAACTGTTATATGAGGAGAACCAAACTGCTGAATTCAGGATTTGTCTTGTGAACGTGATCATTGAACCTTGCCAAAACCCACGAAACCCTCTCGTATTATGTATTTCACGAACAACGTCAATGAACTTGGTTGCTTGAGTGATAGGTGTTGACGACGACGACGAAGACTCTGCTGCTGCTGCTGTTGCTACTGATGATGATGATGATGATGATGATGCCAAAGTAGAGTTAAACTGTTTCTTTGAGTGACCCCTCAATGGCATCTTTGGTGATTGAGAATCAAATTTACCTTCACTCTTCAATGCCGTTTTGATAATATCATTTGTCGAGGTTGAAACCTTATTATTATGCCTAATATAATCAACCTTATGCACTTTTGTGAAATAATTCAGTATAGCTGTTGTTTTAATATTTTCAAATGGTATCACCCACAATGATTCAATTGTCCCAGTCATAATACCAGCAATCACCACTCTTGGTGCTGTAGTCTTACCATTTTCATTACTCATGAATTTAGAAGATGAATTGAATACAAAAAATCTTGAGCTTGCCTTCAATGCACTCCCTATAGCTAACCCATTACAACCAATGAAATATTCTCTCCAATGATTAGTCTCAAATTTGAAATGTGGCGTCTTGGGGAAAGATCTATACAATTGTTTACCAGTCTTGACAAATTCAAATGGGTAAGTTAATACAGTTTGTACCACTGCAGCTCCAGATCCAGCTAATACTGCAGTCAACAAGTTAGATTCAACATTTGAGGGCGTTGTAGCTTCACCTTTAGGAAACCTTCTCTTCCCAGTATGATGATGAGGGTATTGTGACATCGACATTTTTTTTCAAAAGTATCAGTCTCGGTTAATGTTCTATTGCTTCTTGTGTTTGCTTGTGTAGTGTGCTTTTTTGATACCTGTGTGTGGGTCAATTTGGTAGTTCATGAACAATCAAAAATGGTTTTTTTAGGAAATTAAATATTTTACAGCAAGCGAAGCGAGCCATTCATTATTTGTAGGGGTCATATAAAAACTTGTATGAAACTTAATATGATGGCCAGAGTTCGGTTTAATTAAACAAGGAAATACGCTACTGAAGTTGAAAGATTGAAAGACATGATTTTATTCTTTTGGTTTTTCTATTCGGAGATTTGTTTAAGTGTTCAAGTGGTTCAAAAATATAAAAATAATAAAAAAAGAGGGTAAAATTTGAGTAAATGACATGAATGAAATCTGAACTTGTGAAAAATAAGTTTTTGAAAGGTGACAAATTTTAGTAATAACTAGTCAATAGTATGAAATGAAGCAATTCTATGAGAATATAAGTCTGTTCGTAATAGATAAATAGATAATAAAATGAATAATATATCATTGGATAAAAAGACACGACTTTTGTCCGCCAGCGAAAGAGAAAGAAGAAGAAGAAGAGGAATTTTCTTCTTGTTGTTGACATTTTTTTTTATATTTTTTTGTTTGTTAAAGAAATCAATCAGCGTTAATCCAAGATCAACATACGAGACAATTCAAACAACATTCAATCATATTCTTTATCGTCTTAATCAATTTCCATTTCAATTCAATTGTTGATCAATCATTTTTTCATTTACAAACATTGAAGCACTACATATTAAATTATTCTGTCGCTTTTGTTCTTTGAATCTTCTATCACTAGTATTATCATCATCATCATATCATCAATTTCATCTGTGCATTTTTTTATCTCTATAAATTTGAAGAGAAGCACAGTGGAAAAAACATATACCCATATCAACTGAAAACATTCAACGCTGTCAGCTATAATGTCCGGTAATAACAAGCAAGATGGGTTCTTAGGTAACTTGAAACATTCCGTCAATAGTTTTTTTTACTCATTGACAACTTCTGATCGTTACGCGTCTTTCGATTCTCCATACAGAAATTCGTCATCAAACAGATCAGCAACGTCAAGTGGATTAGCATCGTCCAACAACAATTCAGCCGTTTCCTTGGTGGATAACACTGGGTCAAATAGATCGTCCTTATCAACGAGTAATAGACCCTTCCAATATAGACCCGGTCTAAGATCACAAATGCAAAACAATGAAAGTGGCGATTTACAATTACAAGACTACATCAACGGTCAGCCTCCATTACCATCTGTTGAGTCAATTTGGGAGCGTTTTGAAACATTTTTGGAGAGAGAATATCCTGAGGTATCTGATAGTTTAGGTGGGCCCGTTACAGCAGCTGACTTGAATGAATTTGAAAATGACCTAGAAGTGACGTTGCCATCTGATGTTAGAGAAAGTTTCAAAATTCACGATGGTCAAGATAGATCAAGTACCGGTATGTTTTTCGGATTGATTTTATTAGAACTGGATGATGTACAAGAGCAAGTTACAATATGGAGAAAAGTTTGCAAAAGGTTGGAAAGACAACAAAATCTGAGGGAGAGAAAAGAACTTGAAAGCCAACAAGGAAGTCCTTCTTCTTCATCCTCTAATAATAACAACAACAACAACAACAACAAATTAAATTTTAATGAGTTGCCGAAAAATAGAAGACCTGTTGATTTTGTCTCTAAACAGAGATCTGTACCAGAAGGGGCCATTCAAACGGTATATGCACACCCACAGTGGATTCCATTGGCAAGAGATTATGTTGGGAACAACATTGCAGTTGATTTGGCTCCGGGACCAAATGGTAGATGGGGACAAATCATCTTGTTTGGTAGAGATTTCGATACCAAGTATGTCATTGCCAACAGTTGGACAGAATTTCTTTTAAGTGTTGTCGAAGATTATGAAGATGGGCATTACCTTGTTGATCCAGACAATGAGACTATTCATTATTACGAGAATCAAAGACCAGTTGATTACTTGAGAGTTTTGGTGCATAGAGCCGTTGCCCCATTGAGAAAGGCTGAAGCTGATAGGAAACAAGAACTGATAGCAAATAGTACCGCTTTGAAAAACAAGGACAATGGTAGACTCGATTTACCAAAGGAGACATTGATTACTCCATTGGGATCCAAGACTGATCTTTCAAAACCTACTACTACAGCTGACGATTCAGATATTCTCTTGGAAGATGATGAGGAAGAAAGAGAGGATGAAATCAAGCCTGGACAAGATGACATAGTTGATGCTGAGGTCGAGATAAAACTGACTAATGGAGTAGACATCCAGTCAGCATCTACAGAGGAAGCTGCCAAAAAAGAGGAGGAAGATGTCAAGAAAAGTGAAGTTTCTGAAGATGAAGTAACAAAAGAGGTGTCAGAATCACCAAAATTAGAATCTTCCACCGTTAACGCTCAACCAGAAGTGGAAAAAATTCAAGAACAGTTGGAAGATGTTGAATTATGATGATAACAATGACCCCTTTCTTTACAAATGTGATTTTAGCGTTCATGTATTTATCTATAGGTTGATGTTAGTCATTTCAATGATTATTGGGTTTCTTTAACTGATAGTGTAGTTGGGTTTGTAATTATTTGTTTGACCACTAATTAGACAGAACGATTAACTACTATTGATCATCTCATTAGATCAATCAAACTTTTTAGTACTATTACTGATTGTGGATCTTGCCTTCTCTCTCCAACCGTAACACAAACAATTTGATGGTTTGACCATTATATTTTAATTGATCAATAATGGAAATAATGTCACTGAACAAATGAATTGCAAGAAAAATCATCATCCTCTCTACTGATGCTGCTTGACTCATTACATCTGCTAGCTGAAGCAACGTTTCGTAGTTGCATTTACCTATTCTTAATACCACAACTCTCTGTTTTTTCCAATCTCGACAACCATTTCATCCTTTCTTGGAAGTGCCCTAAATCGGAAGAAACCACATAAGCCATCAAAGAAGGATAACCACAAGTAATTTGATCATATCTGATCTCCAATAAACTTCCGCCAAACTTAACTGTCCTGTGAAAGTTGTGGGGTTGAACTAGTTTTTTAGGACAAAAATGATGAAAAACGCCTCTCGCTAGAAGCATTTTTAAGATGGATTTATCTATGTCTTGATTAAAGAACAAAATACAATCAATCATGTAATTTACTGAAAAAGAAATCATCACTTTGAGAGCCTGAATTTTATCATCTCTATTGGTAGACGCCAATGGTCTAGATTATTAAGTGATAGTTAGACATATCGTTTTACCAAAATCAGAAACGTTGATCACGTCATCATCAAACGTAACAATTTTGTCTCCAGTTAGCTCGAGTTTGTTGCTTATGAATGATGATGTCAGAAAGTAGTGATAGGTGCGATGATATTGTACCCATCCCAACAGATGAAGAAAAGGTTTAAAGGATTGAGCTTTGTATGCAGCCGTATCTCTTGAATCATGGCTATGGACTTTGTCTGGCAAATTTGACAGCTACATAGTTACCTGTAATAAATTATACCTCTGTTCTTGCTTAAAAACTTGAATTGGAAATTTTCGTTACTTTTAGTCCAACTACACTGAAGAATTTGTATGATCAAGTGTGAAAGGGGATGTTGTAAGAAAGTCGAAATCAAAGAAAAAAAAAAAAAAGGAAGATAAAAATTGTTATTACACACATACACAAGTAGGGCGACAATAAAGATATCTTTAAAGAACACGCATTACGCTCAATGAAATGAGCCGATCACTCAATCTGTCATATTTTGAAGGAGAGCCAACAGAGTTAGAATTTGATGTGTCTTCCAATCATCATGATATCGATGAGAGGGCTGATGAGGAGTTTAACTCCTGGACTAGAGATGAATCTATCGGTGACGACACTAGTCCCGGTGAGAGACCTCTAGAATATGAGACAATGACGGATCTGGAACTGAGCAAGTCTGGTTATTTTAGCGAGTTGAAAAGAATCGAATCAACTGGATTGATAGATATAGGTAATTTGCTGTCATGGACTGTGTCTACGCTGAAGCCAGGATGTGATAAAGATCAATTGAGAGAAGATGATCCGGAAACGTATTGGCAGAGTGATGGGCCACAACCACATACTATATCAATTCATTTTGCAAAGAAGGTGGCGATTCAGATGATTGCGATGTTCACTAATTATCCCTTGGATGAAAGTTATACGCCCTCAGAGATATTGATCAAGGCTGGAACTGGAGAACATGATTTGCAAGAGGTAGTCACATGCCATTTGGAAAAGCCGAGTGGATGGTCTATCTTGGGGTTCGATCAAGTTTTGAAGACGTTTTTAATCAAGATCATAATCAAGGGTAATCATCAGAACGGTAAAGATACACATATACGGTCTCTTAAGGTATTTCAACGATTGCAAAATAAGATTGAAGATCACCTGGATATAGGTGATACCGGATTCGAGTTCAAGTCGATAAAGATGTTGAGTGAATCGTGTATTAGGTAAAAAATTAGCTATAATTTGTCGTATAAATGAATTGAAATGAATAGGGTTTTATGTTTTTTTTTTTTTTGGTTGAAAAAAATAATAATAATAATAATAACAAGAAAAAGGATCGATCTGCCAAACAACTTTTCGAAAAATATCGAAGTGATAGTTAACAACAACTTCTCAAATCATCTGTACATAAGCGACCAGAATTGCTTTGTAACATCATTTTTTCTATTTTACACATCATAGTAGCAAGGCAAACTTTTTTTTCAGGATCACTCCTTGTGTGAAAAAAAATCAGAAGTATTATCGACATGTCTCAAGGAGCAATTGCTGAGTTGTTAAATCAATCCATAAGCTCCACAACTGCGAAATCAGCTGAGGTAGGATTGCGTCAATTGGAAGACCAGAAGGGCTTCTCGTTGGATTTATTACAAGTAGTTGCCTCACTGTCGCTTCCGATAACAACTAGATTGGCTGGAGCGTTGTTTTTCAAAAATTTTATCAAGAGAAAATACATTGATGAAGATGGTAACTATAAAATTGCAATTGAAGATGCCGAGTTATTGAAGAAGGAGATTGTTGGGTTAATGATCCAATTGCCTAATAATTTACAAGTTCAAATAGGAGAAGCCGTTTCCATCATTGCAGATTCAGATTTTCCTGACAGATGGCCTGGGTTGTTAGATGACTTGATAAGTCGGTTATCGAGTGACAATATGGCGATGAACAAAGGTGTTTTAACAGTGGCGCACTCTATTTTTAAAAGATGGAGACCTTTGTTTAGATCTGATGATTTGTTCATGGAAATCAAACTAGTCTTGGACAAATTTGCTACCCCATTTTTGACATTGTTAAGAAGAGTAGATACTTTGATCGATACTAATTCCTCGAACAAGCAGCAATTAGAGCTACTATTTGAAAATTATTTATTACTTACCAAGATCTATTACGATTTGAACTGTCAAGATATACCTGAGTTTTTTGAAGATAACTTGTCAATCGGTATGGGATTAATGCACAAATATTTGAGTTATGAAAATCCTTTGCTTACAGACAAAGATGAAGAGCAAGAGATCGATATTCTTACCAAAGTCAAAACCTCGATTTGCGAGTTATTACAATTGTACACTCAGAGGTACGAGGACGTGTTTGGTTCCATGATCAGTCAATTTATCCAAACTATTTGGAATTTGTTACTCTCAGTAGGATCTCAATCCAAATACGATATCCTAGTTTCAAAGTCCTTGTCTTTTTTGACCTCCATCACAAAAATTCCTCAGCAATCAGATATTTTTAAAAGTCCAGAGGCCTTGAAGGAAATTACGGAGAAAATCATATTACCAAACATGACTTTGAGAGAAGTGGATGAAGAGATGTTCGAAGATGACCCTATCGAATATACTAGAAGAGATCTTGAAGGATCTGATTCGGATACAAGGCGTAGGGCCTCAACTGATTTCTTGAGAGAATTGAAATCGAACGATGAAAGCACTGTAACAAAGACTGTTATGTTTTATGTTGACCATTACCTATCGGAGTTCAATCAGGACAACACCAAATGGAGATCAAAGGATATCGCTGTTTATTTATTCAGTGCATTGCTGGCTAAAGGGGCTGTCACTAATGTTGGTGTCACCGCCACGAATTTGCTACTAGATGTGATTCAATTTTTTGCCATCAATATAGCGCCTGATTTGGTCTCAACCAACGTGCATCCAATCTTAAAGGTTGATGCAATTAAGTATATTTATGTCTTCAGAAATCAGTTAACGAAGGCCCAATTGTTGGAGGCATTCCCATTGCTATCCTCGCATTTCCAAAATGAGAACTATGTGGTTTACACGTATACGGCAATTACCATTGAGAGAATTTTATCTATTAGAAACTCAGAAAATCATCAGCAACTTCTCATCAGCAAAGGTGATTTGTCTAGTGCCGTGTCTAAGGAATTATTGATGAACTTGTTCAGTTTGATCCTCAAAAAGAGCTCATCACCTGAAAAGTTGTCTGAAAATGAGTTTTTGATGAAGTGTATTATGAGAATTCTCTTGACTGCCGAGGATTCCATAACTGACATTTCCAAAGAATTGTTGATACAATTGATCAAGATTGCTGAAGAAATATCTAAAAATCCATCAAACCCAAAATTCAACCATTATACATTTGAATCCATTGCTGTGTTAATCAAATTTAATAGTAGCCCAGCAGCAACTCTGGTTCCTGAATTCATGAGCTTGGTACTACCAACTTTTTTGTCCATTTTAGGTCAAGATGTTCAAGAATTCGTTGCTTATGTTTTCCAAATACTATCATACTTGTTGGAGTTACTTCCGAAGGGACAACCATTACCTGACAGTTATAAACAATTGATCAAACCTTTATTGTCGCCAGCTGTATGGGAGTTCAGAGGAAACATTCCTGCGGTATCTAGGCTCTTGCAAGCCATCATAAGATTTTCACCACAAGAATTTAGTTCTACTGAAGTGATAACTCCTGTATTAGGAGTTTTCCAAAAATTGATATCATCCAAGGCTAATGAGTTTTACGGTTTTGATTTGCTTGAGACAATTTTGATCAATGTTCCAATGACAGCTTTGCAAAATTTGACAAATCAAATTGCAATGTTGTTATTGCAAAGATTGCAGCATTCTAGAACCGAAAAATTTGTGAAAAGGTTCATTTTGTTTTTATCTTTAATCTCCGCCTACGGCAACAACCCAAACGTGTCGAATGCTAATAATTTGAGTTCATCATTTGTCATAAAGTTTATAGATCAAGTTCAGGACGGGTTATTTGGACAAATATTAACAAGTTTTGTCATCCCATCATCAAAAAATTTCAACAATTTGAATGATAAGAAATTGATCATCATGGGCTTTACGAAATTGATTTCAGAGAATGCTGAATTTAATCAACCACAGGGTAAATATGCAGCCAACTTATTACCAATTTTGAATAATTTGATTTTGTTAGTGACGTCGGACTCACTACAAGGATACTCGAATCACGATCACTTGTTAGAATTTGATTTGGAGGATTTATCATTTGGAAGTTCATTCAATAAATTGGTGATGATTGGTAATTTGAGTGTTGATCCATATCCAAATATCAATTCAAAAGAGAGCTTGGTACAATTTTTCAAGAATGAATTGATTCAATTGAATCAAACAACCGGTGGATTATTGAGTAGTGCCATGAATGAATTGTCAGAGGAATCTCAAGTCGGATTAAGATCTTTAGGTATATAAAGTGTACAGACAGACCTTGCCCGATAAATCTCATTTAAGTTGAAATAAAATAAAAAGTTTCTAAAGTTTTGAATTAAAATTTCATATTATTAAGCAATTTCACACATTATTGTTGAAAAGCAGTAAAGAAGTGTTTATGAACTAGTAGAACAGATTAATCAAAAAAAAAAAGAATCAGTGGAGAGTCCTGTTTTGTATCGCCGTGACTTAGTAGTCTCTTTCAATTTTATGTTTCTCAATCTTCGAATTCTCATTCATCCCATCAGATGGCACATGATTGACGATTGAATACAAAATAAAATCACCAATAAGCAATCTCTGAGATATGCTATAACCATGATACAGTTCCATTTTGTGAAATCAAATTCTCCAACATAGCATTGTTTGTTTCTTAGAGCGTCTTTATGTCTCCATGATGGAGGGTATTTTTTTAAAAGATTCAATATTGTCCCATATTTGTATTCAGGTCCCAATCGCATAATGAGTGTTATTAATTATTTCAATAAAAAATGTTTTGAACAAGTTGATGAGATCCACGAGAAGTGAAAAATGCTTGTATAATGTTTGTATAATGAACTGAAGAAATATGTGTGAACCAATTGACAACCGTGATAAAGTATTTCGTAACTTGAAATCATAATATCATAATTAAATTGCAGCAACAAAAGGTTTAACAATTCGCTTTCACTCCGAAAACCATGATGAGGTTCATCTCAATATCATAAGATTCATTGATTTGTTGCAGCCTGATCAGCATCAGCGCCTGTAGAATGCAAATCATTGCCAATTGCAACACCACCGACATTAGAGTCATCAGTGTTTGAAATGTTATTATTATTGATCGTGGTATTGGTGGTGGTGGTCTCTACTTGATCACCCAGCGGTATCGTCGATGTTGGATCTGTTGCTATTTCTGGATCATGAGATTCGACACCACTTATCACTGTATTCTCCGGAGTATTATTATTATTATCATCAAGGTTATTATCCAATTCGTTATGTTTTTCCAATTCCTTCATTTTTTCCAATCTCTCACGTTCAGCAATCTCTGCCGCAGTTAAAAACCGACCTCCTTGTCCCCTTGGCCTTCTCATTGCATGTTTATGTCTAGACTCGTGAAGATAAGGTTTACGGCCTCTAGCGATTTTCAAACTCTCCTCCAATTTGGCACGTGCTACCCTTCTCTTCAAAATACGATGATATTGTTTCGCGTTCACGTAGAATGGTTGTTCTGTACCAGCTGTAGGGTTACCGCCGTATGTATTATCCTGTTGCGGCATATTCAAGCCAACAGCCTGATCATTTGGATCGACACCGGGACTGTTATCCATGGTATCATATGGGGAATCATCTAACGAAGGAGATACATAGAATTGTTGTGGTTGTGGGGTTGGTGGTTTGTTCAGGTAGATGCCAGCTCCATTAGTCGTAGATGACGACTGAGGGACTGCAGCAGCTTGGTAATTCAAATACTGGGTCACATCATGTTGCGATGGCATTGTATGATCTAGGGTCGACATTTTTTTTTTTTTGATTTTTCAAAGTGGGATGTAAGTATTGCAAATCAAATGAAGAATGATTACAGGTGAAATGATTCTATGTCTATCAAAGAATGGAGGGCACTTTCAAGAGTGATTATGGTGTGATTATGAGTTTGAAATGGAAGTTGGAATGAAAATATCGTAAAAAATGGCAGCTTTGAAAAGTGAAGCAGGATGACTAGTTTAATATTGATACTGGAGTCATCGTAGTATTAATCGTCTTCATTAAAAGAAAAAAAAAAATTGTTTTCTTTCGGTTCTAAGAGCAGTTTAACAATCCTAATGATTGTATTTATCTAAGTGAGTAATTAACCATACACAGTTGCAATTGTATGATACTTCTATATATATGGAGCAATAGTTGTCTAAACATATAACATCCAGTTGGAATAGGTTGGGCTTAATTTAAAAATTGTGTAGTGGGTATCGTACTATATAGGAGATGATACCCCCGATATGCCCCTGGCCACGTGATCATTTAAACGGGGGCTGTTATAAAAAAGTCGTGCGCAATTTTGGAACAAGACTCGAATCGAGTAAATTAAAAGAAGTTGTTTTAATATTCTTATAACCATCAGACATTATCATCAACATCATCATCTGCAACTACAAGAACAATGTACAGTGCTGCATTCAGACCAACATATCTATTCTTTTTCATTGCAAGGCAACCGGTTGCCGCTGCCCTCATGATTGGCGCTGAAGCCTATTATCAGTTGGATAGAATCAATGACTGGGGTTTGAGAAGCGGTGTCCGCAACTTGAGACAATATATGTTACTGTTTCCAACAGATTCACAAAGATGGAAGGCCTTCAAAGAGATCGATATGCAGAAGAGACTGCTGATGAAAGCCTGATTACAAATAACTATACAAACATTGTTAGTTTTGGTCCACCACCCGATCCACTTTATTTATTCAAATCAATTATTTATTATCCGAGCTTATCTATACTTTTTCTATACATTAACTATTCATTGACCAGATATGTTATGTATACCTTATCCACTTTATTAATTTATTTATTCATCAATTTATTTATTTGAATTCAAGTCGATTATTGTATCGTTTCATTAATTCGCTGATGCCCCTTCATCAATTTTTTTAAATTTGATGTTCTCTATAAGGCTTTACTACGCTGTCATCAAACTAATGGATAAAATCGCGACTACATCAACACTGCCTCTTCACTAAAAAGTAATGAGATCTTGCCAATGATTTTCATGGACATGAATCGAGTCCTAGCAATGTTTGGACAGGATTCTGGCTGCGATTTCAACTTATGGTTCTGAGATTTCTGTCAAGCGCTAAAAAAAAAAAAAAAAAATTATTTTAAAGATGGCTTTTAACTGATGAATATCAAAATTTCCACAAGTCATTAGTAGAACAAAGTATAATACACTAATGTCATTCTTGAAGTTGTCTAGGCGGCTGGTGATACCGAGAAACTCAAAAATTCTCAACACTTCCACTAGGAGGAATTTGTTGTTGACACCAGAGATTGAAATCTTTTTATCACAGAAGCCAGATCATCCTGTTATCGTAGTTGGTGCTGGTCATGCTGGTATTGAGGCAGCTGCTGGGTCTGCCAGGTCAGGAACGATGACAACATTGATAACGCCAGACTTGGCCAAAATTGGAACATGCTCATGTAATCCTAGTATGGGTGGTGTCGGTAAAGGAACACTTTTGAGGGAGGTTGATGCATTAGATGGTGTTGCCCCAAAGATTGTTGATAAGGCTGGAATACAATTTAAAATCTTGAACAGGTCTAGAGGAGCAGCGGTGTGGGGACCAAGAGCACAGATAGACAGGAGCATATATTTGAAAGAAATGCAAAGGGAGTTGCTGCAATATCCTAATTTGACATTGATGGAGGCCAGTGTTGAAGATTTAATCATTGAAAGAGAACTGGGGGATGAAGATTTTAGTGGTAGAAACTATGGTAAAATAAGAGGTGTTGTGTTGAATAATGGAGACATTCTCAAGACAAATAAAGTGGTGATAACAACAGGTACATTCTTAGGAGGTGAGATCCATATAGGATTGACCTGTTACCCCGCTGGGAGAATAGGAGAAGATCTGACATTTGGATTATCAAAGACGTTGAACGAGGCAGGTTTTAAACTAGGAAGGTTAAAGACTGGGACACCACCTCGATTATCTGGAAGGACAATCAATTATACAAATTTGGAAGTACAGCATGGTGATGATCCGCCACATCCAATGTCCTTTATGAACGATAAAGTCAGTATTGACAAACAGTTGAATTGTTATTTGACTCAAACAACTCCGCAGATGCACGATTTGATCAGAAATAATTTGGATAAATCCATACATATTAGAGAGACAGTAAAAGGTCCAAGGTATTGTCCCTCTATTGAGTCCAAAATCATTAGATTTGCCGATAAGCAGCACCATTCCATATGGTTAGAGCCCGAAGGATTAGACACGGATGTCGTATACCCGAATGGAATCTCGTGCACCATGCCAGAGGATATTCAATTACAAATGGTACGTTTGATCAAAGGTTTGGAAAATGTCACCATGTTACTGCCTGGTTATGGTGTCGAATACGATTACGTGGATCCTCGAGAGTTGAAACAGACATTGGAGACCAAATTGATCGATGGACTATACTTGGCAGGCCAGATAAACGGTACTACCGGTTACGAGGAAGCCTGTGCGCAGGGGATAGTTGCCGGTATCAATGCCGGTTTGTCTAAGAGTGGAAAGGAACTGTTGAAGTTGTCTCGATCCGATGCGTATACTGGAGTGTTGATTGATGACTTGATAACGAAAGGTGTAGATGAACCATACCGTATGTTTACCTCGAGATCCGAATTCAGAGTCAGTGTCAGGGCTGATAATGCTGATTTGAGATTGACCGAGATGGGATACAAATTGGGTGTTGTATCAGAAGCTCGATTTGCTAAATTTGATGCCGAGAGACAAATGTTGGACGAATTGAGAGAGAGCATGATACAATTTAAACAATCAACAACTAAATGGAGAGATTCTGTGCCACTGTTGAAAATCAAGACTGTCCCAGTTTTGAAAAGTGCATTTGATATCTTAAGATATGAAGAAATTTCCGCACTGGAATTGGTTCCGGTGCTTCTGGACAAGGATTTTTCACACATTCCTAATCGAGTCTTGGAAAAGCTCACCATAGAGGGTCAATACTCTGTTCATTTGAACAAGGAGCTCTCTTATGTACGTGCATTTAAGGCTGACGAGAATATGAGACTTCCATCGAATCATAATTACTCGGGCATGCCATCGTTGAGTACTGAGGTGATCAATTTGTTAAATGTCATACAACCAGAAACCATTGGCCAGGCAAGAAGAATTCAAGGGGTGACACCGGCAGCGATTTTCGAATTGTATAGGTTGTCAAATAATTCCGGCAAGTCAATACCGAATTCATCGCCATCGTCATCGCCGTCGTCATCGACAAGGCTGCTGATTTCTGGTTAGACGTAAAACTTGTATATAACAGATACATATTGTATCTCATTACCCAAAAATATTATTTGAAATGACTTGTAAGTGCAGAAGATTAAGGATAACCATTGTAGATTATGTTTTATATTTACTGTAATTGTGCTTCTGAGATCTGTAGCACTCTTGTAGTCAATTCATACTGTCGTTCTATTATTACACTAAATATACACTATAAAAACATTACTGTACAATTCGTTTTACAATTCTCTCAAACTTCACTTTGAGACTCACTCAGATCAATCTGTCCATCATCACCATTATCAACATTGTTTTCTACAGCTTCATTTCTAGCATCCAACTTTCTTCTCTTCTGTAGTTGCTTCTTCGACAGCGCCATCTCACTCTTGAATAAATTTGCCTCGATCTCTCTCAATTCCGATGCGTTACATAATTGTTCCGCAAGGCAGAAAATCTCCGTATTCCGATCAATTTTAAGTTCTAACCTGCCGCGCAGTTGATTACTGCTACTGTTGTTGTTGTTATTGCTGTTAATGTTGTTTTTAGTATTTCCAAATTGGGGAATATTGACGTCTTTATGTCTTTTTAACAACAAGACGACATCATCTGAGTTGATAGTCTTTCGATGAGCATGTTTGGCATACAGCGTGAGATCTTCCATTTGCTGCGTTAAAAATTCGTCTGAAATCTCTTGGAGATATGAAAACATGTGTTTCGGAAATTGTTTTTGTTTGAAAAATTGTGCACTATCAACAGTTGGTAGCTCTGCAAATAGTTTTCTTGACATGACCC
This sequence comes from Nakazawaea anatomiae, assembly GCA_030556755.1. Lineage (NCBI taxonomy): Eukaryota > Fungi > Ascomycota > Pichiomycetes > Alaninales > Pachysolenaceae > Nakazawaea > Nakazawaea anatomiae. Next base: position 85,256 of record JAKTUO010000017.1, on the reverse strand, counting down.
GAAGTAGACTAATGGGAACTTTCAAATCAGGCTCCAGTTTCCTCTTAGTCGGTATGCGCGAACTCAGCGACATCGCTTCGAAATGATGTGGCAGATCTGTATTTTGTTTCAATAGCGAGAAATCGAACTCATCAAAATCATCAGCATCCGAGTAAACCAAATCATTATCCAGATCATCGTCTTCACTTGTGAAAATAGGTCTTTTCAAATTGTCGAATTCGTCGCCATCATCATCGTTATTGTCATACCCAAAATTATCATTATCGAACTGCGATTGATCATCCATGACTGCTTCAGGCACAGCCAAATCATTGAACAAATCGCTGGGCAAATTGTTTGAGGGGAAGCTAAATCTCCCACTCATCCTCTCGGATAATCGTCTTTGCTCTTCATCCAATTCACTTATTGTTGTTGTGTGATGTTGATCGCTCAATCTGGATATTACCGTTTCTGTGTGTGTTACTTGAACTTTAACTTCATCAGCTCGACTGATCATAAAAGGCGGTGCTAGCACCGGCTGCAATTGAGAAGCTTGTATGACCTGGTGGCCTTCGTGTTGATATTCATCTGATTCGGGCTGGGAAGCTTGTTGTTGTTGTTGTTGTTGTTGTTGTTGTTGTTGTTGTTCCCTGCTCTTCATCTGATCTCTTTCCCTCACTAACAATCGACTCAACATCTTCAAATCGGCTGTTGGCGTATAACGTTTTGATTCCCGCAACACATTTCTCACGGGAGTCCTTGCCAGCACCTGCTCCATGGCCCTTAAAGTGTACGGAGTGGTAGGGACCCTTCGCACTGAGCCCCTCACCCTCCCGGGTGTTGATATACGTCCTCCTGATCTCGGTGTGACTCTTCTAGAGCGAGTTCTGGGTGTGGCACTAGCTGACCTTGATGACTGACGGTTGGGGGTTTTCGGCACTGGCACCTCTGAAGGTTGCCGTTCGCCTTGAGAAGCTATAATTGTTTGGTGGTGATCATCGGAATCGCTATCACCATCCTGTAATAGAGGTGGTGGGGTCGGTGTAGGTGGTTGACTCATCCCACTTTCGGGTCAAATTCAGATGTAGAGTATATTTAATCTCCGCCTTTAAGATCCCATTCGTCTGAAAGAGTGTTCCTCTAATTTGAGGCTCCTTTGGTCTTTGGGTTAATTTTTAAGTCCCTATCTACTGTCAAAAACAATTACTGATACAATTTTTCAGAATGTAAACAAAAAAAATAAAGAGAAGATCACGCACGACTTTTGATATTTTATGTCGTGTACTTGATGCCCGAAACAGTTTGAATAAAAAGATTGTTTCAACTATCGACAACTAATTGAATGCCAATTGATTGAAAATATCGTTAGTGGGTATTGGAGTTGTAGGCACTAGAATTCCGTTGGCTCAAAAAATCTGTAGGGTATCAAAACCCGGTTCGAAGCCGAAATTCAGAATAATTTCTCATGATACTTGATTGATCTATTTTATAAAGAATTCGAGGAGTGTCGCGTAGTAAATGCGCCGTGAGCTTTTGTTCAAATGTTGTCTTTCGAGCATGTCTTTGAAGCAAGGTGGCTTCAAGTACCATTTGAAACACGGTCGTGGTGTATCGGATCTTTCTTCGATGAACTTGAATCAGTTGGGCCGATTGAAGTGATATAAGTCAAGTAATACCTCTTTTGAGGCTAGCAAGAATCCAAAACATCTACATTACGAAATTTTGAAGAGAATTCTGTGAACTCAGTCCTTTGTTCAGTGAATTCTGTTTGAATTAGCCCAACACTAAAGATGATGCTAATTCATAGTTGGGAGAGAGTGAAATTTGTGATCTGAGTTTTTCTCTTTTGATTGAAATCTACTGGTCGACTGACTTGATGATTATTTGAAGTTCAAAGCCATTTACAGGTTTCCAAGTTTCACAACCTAATCACTATCTTTTTGACCATTGATGTGTTTCGGCATATAAGTTGATTGAGGGCATCACTTAAAAAAAATAGAAAACAAAAAAAAAAATTTTTTGTGTAAATTTTCAAGCCATCAGCCTATAGAATTTACCATCAAGTCATGCTGCCCGCTGCCACAAAACCAGAGTATATCAGCACTGCTGCTGATGACTTAGACGATGAACTCGATTACACTGTTGCCTCATCAGAGGATGAAGCAGAAGCTGTTCTGATTGAGGAAGACGATATCGATCTGAGTTCTGACAATAAAGATAACGATAAGGAAAGCATTAATACTAAGAAAAGGAAACCTGCAAATGACAAGTTGCAGAGCAAGAAGAAATTGAAGATGGAGCATGATTGTGAACAGAAAAAGTTGTTATCAATTGCGGATCCCGAAACAATAGCTGAAAAATTTGCTTCCAAGATAGCACAACAGAATAAGGACCTTTCACCATTAGAGTTAGGTGAATTGTACATAAGCAAAAGCTTTATTCGATCAACAGCAGATTTCAAATCATCAAGGACGTTGGATAACTTGAGTAGATTTATTCAAGAAAGATTCTCAGATTTGATAACAGTGTCAACTACTGAGAAACCTAAGAAGAAGAAGAAAACACCAAAAAAGCAGGATAAAGTTGCAAAAGAGTTGGCCAAAAAACAACAACAGGAAGAGTTAGTAGCTCAAACTACCAAAAGCTTTGTAGCTATCATTTCAATGTCAGCTATTAGGGCATGCGATACATTTAGAGCAACAAAGGAATTAGGGTCCATAAAGTTGATAAAGAAAAACAAATTAAGCGATGATTTGGACATATTGCAAAAGACGTCGAGTAGAATTATAGCCACCACTCCTAGTAGGATAATCAAGATCATGAACGAGCATGAATCTCCAATCAAGGAAAATAATGTAAAAGTGGTGATATTGGATAACACGTACTTGGATTTGAAAAAACAAAACATTTTTGATATCGCTGAAACGATGTCTTTACTTAAAAGATTGACCAGTAATAATCCGAAAGTCGAGATTGTTTTGTATTGATTGAGTTTTTGGTATTAAAAAGCTGAAATGGTTCGAATACAAAAGCATTTATGGTTTTAGAAAATTCTTAATATCACTGTAATCTTTATAGTTAGTTATATGAAAATTGTTTTTTTTTTTCAATACAGCAATACATAAGGCAATTAATCGATAAGTCAATGCATCATCATCATCAATCAATGTAAATTGAATTAATTTGAAATTTTGATTTACATTTGAGTGTGTCTGGTTGTACTCTTATCTTTTATTAATTTTAAAATTTAATCGAATGTATATAATTGCTCTTTTTGAATTGGATCGTAAGTAATTAAACCCTTTTTGAGAAGTCAGTTTTTCTCTGGTTGCCGCAAGTAGTTAAAGAAAGGCTCTTAGGGGTTCCCCCGCGCTACTTTCTTCACCCACTTCAAGACATTGAGAAGAGATCATCGGAGAGAGAGAGAAGGGAGAGATAACATTCATATCCGTTAGATTATTGCTCACTTGCTCTTTGTAACATGGTACGAATTGATTTTTCCTTTATGCCCCCTTTTTATTTTACAACTTGTTTCCCTATCTGCTTCACACACGTACTGCAGGTGGATTCGGATAAATTTTCATCTTGTGGGAATTGATGGAATTCTTTTATGTCTTCTGGGCTAGAATTTCTGCTACTTGTTTTGCTCAAACAGCAGCAATAATCGGTCAGGACAGGAAAGAAACCTTGGAGTTACATGTTGAACTTCTTTCATGAGTGTATTCACCGGTACATCCTTTTCACCCAGTGGGCACGAGTTTGCTTTGTTAGTTGCTGAGTGAAGTATATATAAACCTGCGATATAGACGTTTCTGGCTTTATCGATATAAATCGTATCTTTTATTCAAATAGTTTATTCGATATCATAGTTTATCCACAAGTTTATCATATTTTTTAACTATAAAATGAAGATACTTTTAGTTTTATATTCCGCTGGAGGTCACGGAAAGGATGAGCCAAAGTTGTTAGGTTGTACCGAAAATGAGTTAGGTCTTAGAAAATGGTTGGAAGATCAAGGCCATGAATTATTCACCACTGCAGACAAGGATGGACCAAACTCTGAATTGGACAAACACATTGTTGATGCTGAAATTGTTATTACTACTCCTTTCCATCCAGGTTATATCACCAAGGAAAGAATTGACAAGGCCAAGAATTTGAAATTGTGTGTTGTTGCGGGAGTTGGTTCAGATCACATTGATTTGGATTACATCAACAAGAGTGATAAAAAAATCAGTGTATTGGAAGTTACTGGTTCCAATGTCACATCTGTTGCTGAGCATGTCGTTATGACCATGTTGGTGTTGGTCAGAAACTTTGTTCCAGCCCATGAGCAAATTGAAGGCGGTGGATGGGATGTTGCTGCTATTGCTAAAGACTCTTATGATCTTGAAAATAAGGTTATTCTGACTGTTGGTTGTGGTAGAATTGGCTATCGTGTATTGGAGAGAGTTAAGCCATTTGATCCAAAGGAATTGTTGTACTACGATTATCAAGATTTGCCAAAGGATGCCGAAGCAAAAATTGGTGCCAGAAGAGTTGAAGATTTGGGTGAGATGTTAAGTCAAGCTGATGTCGTTACTATCAACACTCCATTGCATGCAGGTACCAAAGGATTGTTTAACAAAGAAACACTCTCTAAAATGAAGAAGGGCTCGATTTTGGTCAACACTGCTAGAGGTGCCATTTGTGTTGCCGAAGATGTGGCTGAGGCATTAGAGAGTGGCCAAATCAGAGGTTATGGTGGTGATGTTTGGTATCCACAACCTCTGCCAAAAGACCATCCATGGAGACAGATGAAAAACCATTACGGTTACGGTAACGCGATGACGCCTCATATATCCGGTACATCATTGGATGCGCAACAGAGATATGCAGCTGGTACTAAGGAGATCTTGCAAAGTTATTTGAGCGGTAAGGAAGATTATCATGACAAGGATGTTATCTTGTTGAATGGTGAGTATATCACCAAGGCTTACGGTCAACATACCAAGAAATGAGCAATCTAGTCTTACTTTATATAGTGATGAGAAACTTATTTTTCCAATTTGTATAGTGAGCATCTCTCTGAAGAAAATCTGGCGCGTTCTAAGTAACACAACTAGAAAAGTGATTCGAAAATTCTACTCTTTACAACTATTCAAGTTTATTGTGTATGACATATTGCAGCGTCGGCATCTAAACTGCTCTCAATCAAAAAAGAAAATAAAAAAAAGGAGAAGGAAAACGATAAAAAATATTCTGACGGGTTATTATTGTAATAGTTTGTCATAAGTTACCAAGCCAATTCAACTAGGGATGTTCAGGAACAAATCATCGTCACATAAAAGGTCGTCCCTTAACAAGTCATCACTTAAGAATGTTACCAACGTGAAAAACACAATCACATCTTCTGTCAGAAGCAAAGATCTTTCGGAAGGTTTGACATCTCGTAACTTCAAGTTGGACAATTTGCACAATTTCGGTATATCAGGATCTATCATGGGTATGGCTTTCGACCCAGTCCAAAGTCTCATGGCAATATCCACTGATAAGGGAGAGATTCATGTATATGGACAGGACAAAGTAGAAGTGGTTTTCGAATATGATTCTATCCTACCCATCATCACTTTGAAATTTATCAAGTCAACTTATTTGGTAGCCATTGATAGCAAGAATACTTTGTTAGTATTCTCATTATACTCGAAGCAATTGTTACATAGTTACTCAGCACCAGGTGTGATATCTTCAATAGAGAGTGATTATTCTTTGGATTATTTATTGATTGGTTTATCAAGTGGATCAATCGTTGTTTACGATGTGGACAGGTGCTGCTTAGCACCATACAAGATCCCCGAATTGCAGAAGCAACTGTTTCCCATGGAAAAGAGCTCACCTGTGTTATCTATAAAATGGCACCCTAGAGATTTTGGTTCCATCTTGGTGACGTACAGTCTTTGTTGCGTGGTTTATTCCTTCACCACTGGAGAGATTAAGCAAGTATTTCAATATGTGGTTCCTGCTGGGGCTCCAGGTGGTGACAACAGCATGGGTAATCCAAATTCAGATAGATATCCTCCCATGACTACTGCCATTTGGCACCCAAATGGTTTACATATAGTCACATGTCATGAGGACAATTCGATAGTATTTTGGGATGCAAACGATGGAACACTTTTACAAGCAAGAACATTATTTGACGTTGACGTCAATATCCCAGGAAATTTCTCATCCTCACCTGGTAATGTGACTCCAATAATCAAAATGTCCTGGATATGTGAAGATAATCCCGAAGTGACGTCGTTGTTGATCTGCGGTGGTGATTCACATGAATCTGAAGGTATACATACATTCACCATGTGGGACTTTGGATTTACCCCAAAATACTCAATTACCTCACATAAATGGATGGGTGATTATTATGCAACTCCGAAGCAACACAAAGTTTTGCCAATACACACGAATTCGAACATTGTGGATTTTTTGCCGTTAGGAGCATCTTCACCTTACTTCAATGGTAACCACAACCCACAATATATAATGGTCTTGATGGATAATGGTGATTTGAAATTTATGAGATACCCCACAGGTGAAATTACGTACAACTCAGAGTATTTTCCTTCTTCGTTGTCCTGGATCAATCCTAAAATTACATGCTCTACTGCCACTTTAGTGCCAAGAGTGCAATGGACTGGAATGATGGGTTCAAAATCAAAGGGTAACAGATCCATTTTGAAAGGTGGTATACCTGTGAAGAGGCCAAGCAGAAAATTCGATTTGAAGTCTCTGTTGATCACCGGTCATGAGCATGGCTTTCTCAGAATTTGGGATGCATCTCTGGGTGATTTAGGAGAAGCTTCTGTTCTCGAGGTTGATGCCGGTGCTATTTTAGCTTCAGATACCAACTTGAACATTTTGAATGTCTCATTTGCTTCCGAAACTGCTGAATTGACATGCTTGTTACAAAACAATGATGTGATGTTGTTCAAATTTGGTCAAAATAAGAATTACAACCCAAGAATGAGTGATTTGAACAAAAGATTGCAAAATTTGTCATTGAATGCGTCTTCGGAATTGATTGACATAACTGACCGTGCTCCTTTTAACATAAAAGAAGGTTTTTTACCTGTTTCATTGGTGAGAATAAGAAAGGAAGGTAATGTGCGTGCTATAAAAAACAGTAATATCGGTTTCGTTGCCATCACATATCAGTCTGGAGTGATTGTTGTTCTTGACAGAAGGGGCCCGGCAATCATTTTCAAAGATAACTTGACCAGTCTTTGTGGCAAGCATTGTTTTGGTACAAGCATTGAATTTTTGATCACAGAGATTAGTGATGATGGGTATTCCTCCATTGTGATGTTAGTTGGCACTAACTTGGGAGATCTTATGTTCTTCAAAATACTCCCAGTCAACAATGGTAGATTCAAGGTAACATATGCAACTTCAACCGAGGCTAACGAAGCAGAAATCTTGGATATAATTGGCTTGAGCAGTGAAACAGGGGTGCAAACATTTGCTAGGTTTGCTGACATGCCGCGACTTTCAAAAGGCGAGATAATACCCAGTTTGATCATAACTAGATCTACAAAAGATCTTAGGATTATTAAAAGTAATAAGTCAAGATTATCACACAGGGCCTTCAGCGGTGTGGCAACCGGTGGTATGTCATTAATAAGATCTGGTTCTGGTGATGGAAAATATTCTGTTGTTTACTCCATTTTCCAATCTAACGGAGAAATCAAAGTCTTGAGTGTCCCTTCTTTATCAGAATTCAACACTTTACATTTGCCTTACCTCATAGATCCACGATTCTCATCTCAGAGTGTAATACTACCCTCGGGTGATGTTGTAGTCCGAATCAACGATACTGAAGGTGGTTTGGTAAATATAGCTGGCAAAGGGTTAGATTACAACATGCTCGAAAAGGACTTGTTGTTCAATGATCGCATGTACATTCCGCCGAGACCAACAATCAATACGTTGCAGTATTTCAGAGGAACAAAGTTGATCTCTTATGATGATATGGTGCTATTAATTAGTGGTCCAAACAGAGAAGAGACGAAAAATCCAGAGAGCAGATTATCTTACAATTTATCACCCTACAACCCGGCTAATTTTGCAACCATTGCAAGTGGTGTCCGTAAAACAGTTTACGGTGATCCAGCAGTTTCTCCAGAGCCTGAAGATGAATTCAAATACAATAAACCAGTAAGAAAACTTCACAATAACTGGGGATTGAACAAACTATCAAAAAGTGCTTACCGAAATCTCTCTTCGGGATTCGAGGTGTTTGAGGAGCAAGGGAATGACTACGCCAACAATTTCAGAGAAAACATGAATGACAGTGTGAAGGAAACTAGAAATACGATGATATCAGGGATGTTGAAAAACAAGATGGGTTTTTGAGTTTTACAGTGTATAACGCGTCAAGTACTTTTTTTTTTCTTTTTAGCATTTTTCGAGTAGCAAAATATCAAGTCATTCTCTATTTACAGTCTAAAGCAGATGATAACAAGGATTGGTATCGGTAGCATTGTGTTTCGCAGATCCTATTATCTTTTTGCAAAAACTACTGGCATGTCAAATAAGCAACAACAAACTCTCGGAAAGTTTTTCGGAGCCTTGAGAAGGCCGGAGGACACTAAGCAACAGAAAATACATACTTTGATAAATAAGAATGATGTTAAGAATGTTGTAACATCAGAAGCCAAAAAAGAGGAGACTTTCTCTCCACCAGCTGATGGTGATTCCATGTCAACAAAAGTATCAGAATTAAATGGGGAAGAACAGGACGATGAAGAAGATACCATCAGAGTTAAACGAAGAAAAGTACTTGATGAACTGAGTAAACCAGCTGAGAAATCACCAGTGTCACAAACGGAGGCCAGTAAAACCTCTGGCAAAAATTCTGATACAGATCCATCTAGTGATGAATCTTATGATGAAGGAGAGCTTAAGAAATCAGAAGTGGAAGAAGTGTTGAAAATAAAAGAAGATTTGCCTGTAATTAACAAGACCTCAAGCAACCAAATAATGTATTCAACGCTATGTGAGGTGTATGAGAAGTTGGAGAATGAGCCAGGTAGGTTGAAGAACTTGAAGATAACTTCAGATTTCATTGAAAGTTTACTTTTAAACCAAGTCACAACTGAGGATTTATCTGAAATAATATATTTATTAATCAATAGATTAGGTCCAGACTACGAAGGTTTAGAATTGGGACTCGGTGAAACGTTGTTACTCAAAGCTTTGGCCGAAGCCACTGGAAGAGAAACAAAGTTGATCAAACTGGACTACAATAAATTAGGTGATATAGGACTAGTTGCTAAGCAGTCCAGATCGAAACAACCAACAATGTTTAAACCAAAGCCATTGGATATCAAGACAGTTTTTAAAAATTTAACAGCAATTGCCAATTCCACAGGGTCGAGCTCTCAAACTAAGAAAATCAACATTATCAAGTCGATGGTGAGTGCTACATCTCCATTAGAAAGTAAGTTTTTACTTCGAAGCTTGGAGGGAAAATTGAGGATCAATTTTGGAGAGAAATCTGTATTGGTTGCCTTAGCTCAAGCATTTATTCAATATGAGTACAAAATAAGTAAAACTAAGTTGGACCCTTCAATAGCGGTGAAAGCTGAAAATGTGATGAAAGATGCATTCTCACAGATTCCAAACTATGCTGTCTTAATCCAGACAGCGATGAAATATGGAGTTTTGAATCTTGGAGATCACTGTACTTTGAAACCGGGCATTCCTTTGAAGCCGATGTTGGCTAAGCCAACGAAATCGATTACCGAAATCTTGGATAGATTTCATGATGTTGAATTTACATGTGAGTATAAATATGATGGTGAAAGATGTCAATTGCACTTATTACCGGACGGTTCTATTAAAATTTTTTCGAGGAATTCGGAAGATATGTCGCAGCGATACCCAGATTTGATTGAAGTGGTTGATAATTTGAAAATTTTGAATAAAGATTTAAAAAGCTTAATTTTGGATTGTGAGGCAGTGGCTTTTGATAGAGAACAGAAAAAAATTATGCCATTCCAGATATTGAGCACAAGAAAGAGGAAAGATGTCCAAGCAAAAGATATAAAAGTACGCGTTTGTTTGTTCGCGTTTGATTTGTTGTGCTTGAATGATGAACCGTTGATTGCTAGGTCGTTGAAGGAGAGAAGACAGTTGATGAGAGATAACCTTACTACCATTGAGGGCGAATTTCAATACGCCAAGGCTATGGATACATCTAACACCGAAGAGATTCAAACATTTTTGGATCAATCTGTCAAGGACTCTTGTGAAGGTTTGATGGTTAAGATGTTAGATGGTGTGGACTCAGCATATGAGCCATCCAAGAGATCAAGAAATTGGTTGAAATTGAAAAAAGATTACTTGCAAGGCGTAGGAGATTCATTGGATTTGGTTGTTATTGGAGCCTATATCGGAAAGGGTAAAAGAACAGGCTGGTACGGTGGTTTTTTATTAGCTTCATATAACCTGGACACTGGAGAATTTGAGACCACATGCAAGATAGGAACTGGTTTCAGCGAAGAAATATTGGCTTCGTTGTCGGAAAAATTGAAGCCCACAGAGATTGAGAGACCCAAAGCAAGCTACATCTATGATACCACCAATTCTAATGCCCTTCCAGATGTTTGGTTCGAGCCATCTACCGTCTTCGAAGTCTTGACAGCTGACTTATCATTATCTCCCATTTACAAGGCTGGTGCAAGTGCTTATGGAAAAGGAATCTCTTTGAGATTCCCTAGATTTATCAGAATCAGGGATGATAAGTCTGTCGAGGATGCTACGACAAGTGAACAAATTGTCGAATTCTACGAAAGGCAGGCAAGTGTGCAGTAGATAATAGGCGATTTATTGATATCATTTGAAGCTGGAAGCCTCGCAGTTTCTTGTCTTGTTGTATAACATTGTAGAACGGATCAGAATCCTCATGTAAGTTGAGAACCGTCTTAGAGATGATCTATAAAATTTGTTAGACTTTTTTGTTAGTAAAAACTCAAAAAAAAAAATGACACAACAAAGTAGAAGAATAAGAACAAAGAAGGGTTCAAAGTTGCGACAAGGAGTGAGTAGTCCTTGATAATGGACTTCTTGAATGATAACTTTAAGACAGTAGATGACTTGAAGAAAATTGACAATATTATAAACGATTTGAACAAAGGGCGAGAAGACATTGAGAATGCGGTACTCCATCACGACGACGATGAGCAAGAGAAGGATGTACTTTATGAAAATATCCAGCAACAATCAACTGAGATTTCACAAAATATGAAGGCATTATTTAATGGGTTTCTCAACGAGAGTCTATCGATAAAGGACTGTCGAAACGAGTTATCGTTGCTTGTATCGACGTATGGAGAATTGAAGTTGTTTGAGAATGTGTATGAGAAATTAGACGAGCTCGACAGATTGAGATCAGACCAACGGTTAATCAAGCAGTTCCAAGCTTTGTATGAGCCATTGAACAATTGGAATATCGATAGTTCTCATCCTGAGAGCGTATTGGCTGAATTGCGAAGAATTGATCAGTTAATCGAAGAGTTCACGGTCACGCAACCCGATAACAGCATGAAAGTTCAAATTGTGGATACTATCAATCAAAAATTGTCGAGTTTGATAACAACGAAGATCAAACCTCTGTTCATCGAAAACAGTTCAGTCGGGTCGGATGTCACAAGTTTGAAACAATTGTTGCTTCTACAGTCACTTGATCCAATAAATGTTAATCAAAGGCCATTTTGGTGCTTGCAACAGATGATCAAGGACAATTTTGAGTTAAAATTTAAGTTTCACTACGATTCAAATGTAGAGACCAATACCTTGGACAAGCCGGAATGGTTTTTGAAGTTTTGTCAAGAATGGATTGCGCTGAACTTGGATTCTCTCAATACTGAGTTTTCCAAGATCTTTCAAAATACAATATATGAGAGAGAGTCATTTAAAGAACAATACATTATTACTGTAATGGAATTGGTGAAGTACAAAATAGGTAAAAACCTTTCGTTAATATCGCAAGTGCAAGATCAAAAAGTTTTGTCAAACTTATTGATGCATTTGATTGAAGAGATGTTGAAAAATGATGACTACTTTATGAATCATTTCAAAATGAGTATCAATCTTGTAGATCAATTGATCTTGTCAAACGAAGACCTTACTCATAGGTGGCTAGATTTTGAGCGGAACTTTAACTTTATCAAGTTTGATAAGATCATATCGAGTAATGAAGCTTTTCAAATTGACTTTGAAAGTGTTGATCAGGCAATCACCAAACCTACAAATTCCTCGATTTTGGTGAAAAATTTATTGAATAATTTGAATGTGAAGTATACTTTGATCAGAAACCTCAATTTCAAATTAAGACTTTTGTCTAAAATTCAGTTGAGGATCTTAGAACGATACTATGAGAGGCTCGATGAGCTGCTAGATGCGTTCAACAATCTTTTCAGGAAATTCAAATTACTCAAGCATAAATCTGACGACGAAAATGTTGTTAATGGAGTAAATGGATTGGATCGATTATTACGTATCTATTGTTCGTTGAAGTACATGATCGAGGCCATGGAGGAATGGAATGAAACTTTATTATTCATCCAGTTATCGCATTTAATAAAAGAGAAAACTTTCTTCAAGAGTTTAATTGAGAGCTACCATGGTTTGTTGCAAAAGGTCACACATGTTATTGATGAGCTCATGAACAGAGAGATAAATATTGCTTTGAAATCGTATTTCAAGCTCTCCAATTGGTCTACTTTGGAAAACTTTGACGGAATAATGACAACGGAGTTGAAGAATGGTATCAATCAATTATCAATTTTGACAAACTACCTTCGTAAGACCTTGTCTGCAATTGATGTGTTGCCCATATTGAGTAATTTTGAAGAGAAGTTGGTTACATTTTTCAACGAGAGTATACTCAATTTGAACACATTCAACACAAATGGTGCGTTGCAAATGGATTTAGATTATAAACAGTCGATGGAGATGTTAGGATTGTACGATAATATGAAAAGTTATATGGAGTTTCAAGAAGTAATTAAGTATTTGACCGTTGTGGATCGTACAGTGGTGGACAAGATGAACGGATATGGTAATGCTCAAGATAGATTTTTTGCCAGGATCTGTGAGGATAATGGGTTTCAGATGATTAAAACTAAAACTCAATTAATGTCAGGTATAGCTAGGCGGAAAGTTGCATAATCGCATAATCATGTTTCTTTATTTATGAAATTTACAATATCTATCTGATTATCAATGAAATATCCTGAAATTTATTCAATTTATACAAGTTTTTAAACTAAGTAGTTTTTTACCCCATTTATTGAGGGAGATTCACTTTCAATTTACAATGAGCTGTAAACTTCAATGGCTTTCTTAGCAGTGCTTGAAGCGGATTGTGGGTTTGGACCAGTAACAATTCTACCATCGGCAATATTGAAATCAGCAAATGGTTCAGGTGGTGAAACGTAAGTACCACCAACTTCACTAATGATAGTCTCACATGATTTCAAGTTGTTGCTCTCCAACAATTTGGTCAAGTTCATCATCTCTTCAGCGGTATCGGTGAAAGCGGTAACTTTCTTACCCTTGATCAATTTTTCACCGGTCTTCTTTTCGTTCAAGTTGGCAAAGATGGCTGGACCGTGACAAACGGCACTGACAACACCTCCATTGTCGTAGATTGTTGAGGCAATGTTTTGTAAAGTGGAAGCAGTTGGGTAGTCAAACAAAGTGGCATGACCGGCACTGGCAAAGAAGACACCATAATCATTTGGGTTAATGGAGTCAGCTTTCTTGATATTCTTAAACAGTTTTGAAACTGGAGCATTTGGATCATTATATTCGTCAATGTCAGCTTGAGATAACACTTGTGTGTTAACAGAGTGATCATCTATACCAAAAGTACCGGTTTCTGAGACAAAGTCAACTTCGAAACCAGCCTTGGTGAATTCGTGCCATGGATGGGCCAGCTCACCGTAAAACAAACCAGTTTTGGATCCATCTTCATAGAATTTTTCGTTGTAAGAGCTAATAGCGATAACGGCTTTCTTTGGTGGTGCGACCATTTTTTAATTGAGTGTATATGTAAAAAGTATTTGTATGATTTGTAATATAATACTTGATGATGAAATTTAGTTAAACCAGTTGAGATGAGATAACTGGTACTTTATATATGAATTGGGATTGATAATTTCTTTTTTTTCAAGCGATGGGCTATAATTGGTATAGAAGATTCTATAGATTTCGCAGGTTAATTGTTTAGTTAACTTTCAATTAACATTTGAGGGAAAACGTATAACTTGCTGTTTTGGTGCGGATTTCCTATTGCGTAACCCGTGTTTAAACCCCCTACCTCCATGTTGGATTACTAACAAATACATGGGTGCATAGAGAAGAGAAAATTGTTTTCTACTAAATTGGGCTGAAATCCTGTTTATTGCGCTTTACTAAATAGACACAGACCCCATATCAGTTTGCTGTTCAAGCCTATTTCAAATTAATCCAATTTTTTGACAAGTGAATAAGCGGTGGGTGTAACAATAACAACATTACTTCATTTTGATTTACAAGTAGCTATTATTGCTCTGTTCAATGTACCTTAATAAGCCTCTTTAGTTAGTTGGTTAGTTAGTTACTTACTTACTTTGCCCCTCCTTTTGACACTCACTACCAAAATACTTTTACTTTCCCTATATGGAAATTACGTGCTTTGGTCTGTCTGCGCAATTGGGGCTTTTTGAGAAAGTTGTGCGTAAAAAAGACAATAATCGGGCGTTGTTTAGATTTAGAGATTTTTTGACTGTAGAATTGATTAAAAAGCTTAGCTTGTATAAGTCTCTTGAACTCAAAATTGGCTAAGATCTTTCATCAAGGAGATATCAGATGCAAGAGCAAGAGCAGCTGCTGATATTCGATCCCGAAACTCAGAAAAATACGAATAATAATACTGCCGAGCTCATAAATTCTTCTTCCGAGAGTACGTCTACCAGGGAGACACAAGAGCAGAGTACTAAAACAAAGCTAGAAGAGGAAGAAGAAGAAGAAGAAGAGAGTGAAGAGCTGAACAAACACTCTAAGAAGAGAAGCAGAAATGGATGTATGACATGCAAAATCCGTAAAAAGAGATGTGATGAAATAAAACCCAAATGTGGCGACTGCCTCAGATTAGGCAGGAAATGCACATGGGTTACACCCGAAATGAGCACAGAAGAAATTAAGGAATTGAAAAGACAAATGGAGATTATTGAAGAAGATAGTAAGAGTCGAAAGAGACGGAAGAAGAAAGATGAATCTGTTGTAGAAGAGGTGGCGAGGTCATCAACTTTTGTCAATAACAACAACAACAACAACAACAACAACAACAACAACAACAACAACAACAACAACAACACCGTTGGCTCCAATGCTATTCTGTTGTCGCCGTTTTCACTCTCACCTTTTTTGTCGAATTTGGAGACATATTTAGATGGTTTTTCATCTACTGGTAGCCCCATCCATCAAAATCAAGCTATGAGTAACCAAATTAATAATAACAATATCAACACCAAAAGCAATCAGATCGAGGTCTTAGACCTCAACGAAACTGCCGCTGACAGGAGCGAACCAATATTATATCATGCACCATCGTCTAATGCTAATTTATTGAACGAATTAAGTCCCATTGGATTGCGGCTTTACGACTACTTCAGGAATAGATTAGCAGTTATGATTTCGATAGTGCCGCGTGAAGAGAATTTGTATTTGAAAACTTTTTTACCCATGGCACATAAGGATTTAGGTGTTTTGTATGGGGTTCTAGCTTGGTCAGGTTTCCATTCGAATTATCATAAGGAAGGTCAATATTATCTTCAAAAATCGGTTGAGTTGTTGAACAATTCAAGTGCCAATAATGCCGATATGACTGATGATCAAATGAATCTCAAAGTGGCGAATTACTTGATCTTGATCGGTGCAGAGATTTGTCGTGGAGATGTGAGTAATTGGTCAAGTTTTCTTAACAAATGCTCTGAGATCATTAAATTGAGGGGGATAAGGAATTTCAACGATAGTGAAACTAGACACTGGTTGGTGAGCAATTTTGCATATCACGATATAATGACGAGCTCTATTATTGAAAGAGGTATATTGTTCCCATTGGAAGATTATAACGATATCATCAACCTGAAGAAATTTGGATTGGATCCTTTACATGGGTTGTCAAAGCCATTGTTCCAATTAATCGGAGAAATTAGTAATTTTGCCATGAATTTCAACAAGTTATTGAAACTCACAACGAGTACTTTATCTGATACTTCATATAAGAATCGATATGAATTATTACAACAGATTAATACAACTCTGCAAAAAATTGATGTTGAAATTGATCAAGCCAAGCCTAATTTAAAAGATCTTTACAAATTATCATCAAAGGATATTGAATTACAATTGACATTATTTGAGAGTTTTCAAATAACTGCTAAATTACATCTTCGGCAGTCAATACTTCGATTGAGTCCAAGTAGTTTAGAAATCCAATTCTTATGCGCTCAACTCTTACGATGTCTTGATATTGTATTGGGAACTGAGGTTGAAAGTTCATTGGTGTTCCCATTGTTCATTCTTGGTATCAATCTTAGTGATACAAAAGATCGTGAATTGATTTCCTTCAAGATTGATGAATTCAATAGGCGATATCGGTATGGTAACATTGCCAGACTGAAACTTGTCATGGAATCTGTTTGGAAACAGAATAGTAATGGGGAAAAATGTATCGATTGGTATGATATTGTGAAAGAATGGGGTTGGGAGTTAAGTTTTGCATAAAGAGAATTTTAGTTATTGTAATGGGGATTTCAAATAAATAAATAGTTGTTTTTTAATTGATATATATATATATATATATAATGTCCATTTTTGATGCCCCTAATTATATAATTATAGTTGATGCTACTACACATTCATTGATGAATTGTAAGATAGCACACAAGCAAATATATTGATGTCCACTCAGTCAGTGTACCTCATGCCAGTGCCGCAAGTCGTAATATAGCTTACAGAAATGATTGTTATCCGTTCAGAGTACCTTATGCCAGTACCGAAGTTGCTGTCACTGTAACAGGTTGCAATTTATCCATAACAAATGCCAATCCTTTTCTAGATTTTGCTAAATTCTCACCAAATTTCAGATGTGACCATGCTTCAATTCTATCCTTGATACTGCCTACTTGAAGTCCAGAACTGAACTTGACGATGCATCTGGAACTCATTTGATTATTGAGGTTGTATTGGAACTTTGTATATTCTTCTATCCTTATTATTTTGGTATGATCCAAATTCCGTGTATATGTCATCATCTCATGAGTCTTTGGATCCACTTGTGTCTTTTCAACTATCCAACTCTGATTAATGTTACCCAGGAATATGGAGAGAAATTTTGGTGTTCTTCCCTTCTTTGCTATCAATTTTGTTTGTAGTAATTTGCCATCCTTTGTTATCTCTGTTTTAATGACATCTACTGACAATACATGAGATGCATATGGGTTGGGGTATCTGTTCAAATACAGAGTGGAAACCGTGGCAAAGTCATGGCCTTCATATATATGATTAGCTTTGTACCATAATACCATTGTGATATCTTGAAAGAGTGGAGTGTCTATAAGTTGAAACGATAATAATTTAGAAATCAAACTAATCTCAGTCAATTTCGTTTTCCAATCGAGCAGATGATCCTCTTTACTTTAAACAAAGAATTTTTTTTTTTTTTTTTTTTTTTTCTTTTCAGAAGTTGACGGAGCGGAGCGAATGACAGTTCACCTGTTACTAAAAGTGGAGTCCAAAAAGATACGGAGAGCATTTTTGTAATGGTGTTCAGTTTGACCATTGAAGAACTCTTAATACCCTTTAGACATGCATATAGATTGGATACCTGCAATTACTTTGCTGTAATTACTCCCGCTTCGGACCAAGTCTTTTCCGATAGAGGTCTAAGCGAATGAGAGAGAGACACCCCAAAAGAAAAAGCCATATCAGAATAGATGAAGACCGACAATACAAAAAGGGGAGAGATATCAGGCACTTCTTGTCGATATAAAGGATGAGATAGAACTCATTTAATATAGCATCTATTTGTAGAACGGGAGTTAATTATATTAAGAGATTTTGGAATAAAAAATAATGTGACCTTAAAGCGAACCATTGTTTTAGTAGAATAAATAGTTAAAACATAGATTATTAAAAAGGTATTATAGTACAGTCGATCTCCTTCCGGCCATTTTTGCTGAGTTATCTATCTTTTATACCTAAATAACAGCTGGTATATCCAGAAGTGATAAATATGTTAATTTTTATAAAATTTTCAATAAATGAAGAGAATCAAAAATTTTCTCCAAAATTTATACTTTCTCTAAACAAATAAGGACGTGGCTGAAACACCCAAATATAACCAAAATAGAAAGTTACAATATTAGGGGATCAATTATATATTCTCTTACATCATCACATTCATTAAAACATTTTGAGGTTATTAAAGGGTTAAAAAAATGGATATGAATGATGAGAAGACTTCAGCATTTAAATCTTGGATCAAGCGATCAAGAGGAAGAAATGAATGACAAACGCTTCTCTTTTTAGTGGATAAAAATGCGATTTAAATAATTTATAACTGTCTTTTAAATTGCCATATTCATCAATTCAAACCACATCATCTCATTTTCAATGCTATATCAATAGAGTTCATGCACTGACAAAAACAAACCGTTTTATGCTCTTTAATTAAAGGTGTTAGTCGTCTTTCAAAATCATTGTCGAATGAGTTACTCGAAGATGAATTGTAACTTGTTGCCACATTCCATAACTGAATGACAGACAGACTTTTTTACTCACATATTTCACTTATACTAAAACCAAGTCGAACTCATTGAGAAATCCTGAATGGAGTCTTGTAAATGATATCCACAGATGTATATCTACTCATCTTATCAGCCTCTTCAACTCTATCTAATGACACGACAAAAAATATTTATGACAGTGAAAAGTTACTCATCTATAGATTAACACTGTTTTTTAAACAACGAATTTAAAGAATTTAAAACAACAGAAGATTGAGCATTTTTATAGCTACACACAGCCATGTCTAAGACTATCACATTTGTCACAGGGAATGCTAACAAGTTGAAAGAGTTCATTGCCATCTTATCAAATGGCTCAGGTGCCACCACAGTTGGAGATTACAAAATCACAAATACTAAACTCGATCTTGAAGAGATTCAAGGTTCAATTGAAGATGTCACCATTCATAAGGCGAAACAAGCCGCTTCAATCGTGAGTATTCAGTTTCATTGTCATGCCATAGACAACATTGTGATGACGAGAGAGAAAAACAAAAACTTGAACTAACTAACATAATGTCTTTCACATACCTAGATTAACGGACCAGTTATTGTAGAAGATACTTGCCTTGCATATACTGCGTTAAAAGATTTACCGGGTCCATATATCAAATGGTTCACTAGTGCTCTAGGTTTAGATGGTTTGGTCAAATTACTTGCTGGTTTTGATGACAAATCTGCTAGATCGATATGCACATTTGGATATTGTGAGGGACCAGGAAAACCGGTGTTGTTGTTTCAAGGTGAAACAAAAGGGTTGATAGTGGATTCAAGAGGTCCTACGGATTTTGGGTTTGATAGCATTTTTGAACCTATTGGTTTCGATGAAACATTTGCAGAGATGCCAAAGACTACTAAGAATACAATTAGTCATAGATATAGAGCATTGGATAAATTGAGAAAATTCTTACTTAGTGGGGATCATTCAGAGTCAGTTGAAGTATTATAGTCGTCGCCATCATCATCGAGCAGATTTGAAACACCATTTGGATGATCTTTTAACCACTGCTTTAACCATTGCGATATTCTTTCAACATTTTCATCCATCAGTTCAACATTTTCACTGTGTAACTCAATAACAATATTAGGATCATAATTATCTCTTGCATCTTGTACAATAACTTGCATAATTTCAACATCCAAATTTTCTTGAATTTTATTATCCTTATAACCTCTTTTTTGTAATCTATCGTAAAGTATTTGATTGTCACATCTCAATACTATTACCAAGTCGATCAACCTTTCAGGAAATATATCACAGACGTGCCAGTCTATCACCACATCACCTTTCTCCAAATCAGGTTCTATCAGGTCTAATAATTTGTCTTCATCGACAATATTGGTATCTCTGGCTTCATCAAAACCATCAAAACATTTCAATTCCTTCAGTACTTCACTGATTTGAAAGTTTTTCATTTGTTTGAACTCCTCACAAAGCGCTGTTGCATGAGACGTCTTTCCACAACCGGGAGTTCCAGTTATGATGACATTTGGCAACAATCTTACTGTCATATTTCTTTATCTGTTTATTTCTTCGTGTCTGTTTTCTTTATCACCTCAACACAAACAATTGCATGTAAATGATATCCTTCCCTTTATAAAACTAAAAGCAAAAAAAAAAAAAAAAATTGTTCCCAAACAAACAAAAAAAAAACCATTTAACGAAAGACCACAACGTACACAAGCTGATGAAGAAAGAACTAAAGTTGATATCGATATAGCACCACACACACACACATACACACACATAGAGAGAGAGAGAGAGATGAATAATTGGGGCATTTCAAATGAATCCATGATAAATGGGAACGATGAAAGTAAAATAGATCAATATCCTATTTTAGGTCAACAACTGCCACAGCTGCCTCAAAATTCACCTCAACCCACATCAACACCAAGTCAATTTCTTCCACCAGGTTTAGCACCATCTTCAAGACTGAATACTCCCATCACAAATGTCACCAGCACGATACCTAATAACATCCTTAATAATAATAATAATAATAATAACAATGGAAATACCATAGATGATGAGAACATGTCTGATATCGACAAATTTGGATTAAATGGACTATTGAGCACCATTAGAATGGAGAATATTGAGCAAAGTAAATTTACCATTGGTACTGATTTGAACATGTTAGGATTGAATTTTTTAGAAGTGGAAAAATTATCGACGAATTTCGAGACGCCGTGGCCTGAGATTGTTAGAACAGAGGTGGAACCAAGTTTTCAATTTGATAAAAGATTTGAAGATATTGAAATGATTAATTTAACAGAGGATAAATTCCCACTGTTGACAGATGAAACATTATTTTTCATCTTTTATACAAAACCAAGTCATTATTTACAAGAGCTTGCTTCTAAGCAATTAAATAATAGAAATTGGAGATTTCATAAGGATTTACAACTTTGGTTGACAAAGGATACTAATGTGGAGCCAATTCAACAAAGTAATCAAAGTGAAAGAGGTATTTATATCTTTTTCGATCCTAGCAGTTGGGAAAAAGTTAAAAAAGAATTTGTGTTACAATATCTGTCATTACATCAGATGATCTGATTATATATATATATATTCATCTTATCATTATTAATATCAACCCAAAATTCCTTTCAGTTGATGAGTTTGTCGTGCCTATAAAGAATAAAAAACTTATTCACAGAAAAAGACGAAAAGAAAAAAATTGTTTTTTTGTTCAATTTGTGAGAGAATGAAAGAAAGAAATGTAGTCTTTTAAGCATCTTCTAATATCATCATCATTATCATCGTAAGACCATGTTTGGCTTGAAAGCTATCTCTAGGACAGGGATGTTGACTCCTTTGACAAGGAGATTCATATCTATTGCCACAACCACGGGGTCTGCACCTACCTTTTGCATTCCAACAAACCCAACATCATCATCATCATCATCATCATCATCATCATCATCATTGTCAATAGTTCAAATACAACACACCAAATTTGCACAACAACAAAGACAACAGCAAGCTTCTAATATACCACCAAGCATATCAGAATTGATTAGCGGGGTTGTGATTTCTAAAGTTGAACCATTGAAACAGAACGTGGAAACATATCAGATGGATTCGGTCAAGAGGAAAAGAAAGAAGATGATGAAGAAGCACAAGTTGAGAAAGAGAAGAAAAGCTCAAAGGGCAATGAGAATTAGAATGAAGAAATAGTGACACGGTTTTGTTGTTATTGTTGTTAATTCATTTGTCACTTACTCATTTTCTTTCTCTCTACTACATGTAAATACATAGATATATATATATGAATGATGAAAACAAACATGAACACGAAATATTTACAAATTTTACTTTTGTTGTTGTTGTTATAACGAGGGAGATGATATCATTAAATAATAAATAAAGATTGAAAAAAATGTGGGTATTGCCTTTCTCTAACACCTGTTTAAAATAACAACCCAGTTATGAAATGTCTCATGAAATAAATAAAAATCAAAGTTATCATCAAGATTAAAAGATAATAACCATAGACAGCAATTTTGTACATTGTCTTTGATTTCAATCTTTGTAAATTATGAATTTCAATCTCCTTCACACAAACGGCATTTTGTTCAAAAACATATTTACTCTCTTCTATCACTTCTTGCTTTTCTTCTTCTGTCAAATTGTTTCTAGTATTCAATTCATAATTTCTCTTGTACATTATTCTTAAACTTTGTTCATCTTCAACTTTATCAAACCTTAAAAAATTGGTACCTTGTAAGATGATCTCCTCATGAGATTTACCCTTCACTTGTGGGAACATTCCTGTAGCCTTGGCAATCTTTGATCTAAATATCTTACCACCTGCAAACAATGCCAAATATAATACATGCATATATGCCAATAACAAATATGGTTTATCCAGTGTGACTTTTTTGATATGATTGATAAAATTGATTTGTTCAGGTAAGACAGGTGATGTGAATTTAGATTCATCCTCGTTATAGAAAAATAACAAATCTTGATGTAATGCATCTTTTCTAGCAATAGCTGGATGCCAAATCTCTTTTAATATTTGACCCCATTTACTATCTGTTTTGGCAAATTCTCTATCAAGACAATATTCAATTGCAGAAAATATGTGATAATACAATTGAGCCCCTTGTCTATAAATCTTATAATCTCTCAACAGTAATGCAAATCTTAATGTCATCATCTTATCTATCTTATTATGCAGAGATCTAGTTTCCATATTGATCCTGTTACCTAATGCACCCAAATCAGTTTTTAAAGGTAACACTTCTTCCTGTGAAAATCTGGTCTGTGTTAACGAAGCCTTTGGTACTTGCTTCAATGAAGCCACTGTGGCCTTTAATGGTTCAATATCCCCAATGGTGGTCATTTTTTTGTATGTGAATATGTTGTGAATAGTAATATAATTTGATACTTCACTTGATTAAGAGAAATTAAAACAGAAAACTTGCTACAGTTTTATATATTTATATATATATATATATATAAAAATGTATACATGATATGGATGATGATGTGATGATGTGATTGTGGTGTATCTAAAAGAGTCAGAAAAACAAAAAAAATATTTAAAACCGTTGTCGATATGTCCGATAGAGTACTGAATTTTTGTAAGACTCCGGTATCAATACACTACAATATAATATTACACAATTTCAGTACATGTATTTCAGGGGCTGTAGAAATTACGATAACTGTCAGGGGTGTGTGAGTGTGTGTGTGAGTGTCACAAACAAACAAACAAACAATAAGACGCCCACGTAGAATCGTATCGGTATTTAGGATTTGAAAGAAAGCGACTATTGATCATCGATAACAGATTGATACAATTGCTAAATAAATGGCCAAAAACAAATAAATTAAAAGAGACAGAGTGAATGTGGCATGGCACATCAGACGTGTGCTTCGAAAAAAGGATTCGCGTCTATTTGAATTTGATGAGATGGTGCTGAAAATATCAAACAACAAGTGATTCACTACATATTGAATACTATGTGATTGTATAGTACCAATTCAATTACAAGTTTCGAATCTGAAATTAGGTCCCATTGACACTTTTGATTTGCTTTTAGTTCAATTTAGTCCAATCTCATAAATCTACAATGCTAGATAATATCTGCATTTGATTTATCCTGAGCGCTATAATTGAGTATCAATCATCTGTAAAATAAGCCACCAACCAAGTTAGTTAGCTTACTTCAAATGAGTGTAGGGCTGGATAGAGAGAGGGAGAAACTTATCCCCCAAAGAAAGAGAGAGAGAAAAAAAAAATTCACGTTGGCTAGAGCCACGATTTTTGTTAGGCATACTGATTTGTGGGTGTTTTCGTATAACAGTTTCTTTTCTCAATCTATTAGTCTGTGGGCACTAACTGCTGTTGATGATGAGATGTGTCGGTGAATCAATCCACTAGGGTCAAGTAATTTGCTAATTAATGGAATGAGACTTGGTAGTGGTGGAATCAACCAAAATAATCGATATCTAAAATCTGTGGGTAATTGCATTTCTTTTTGTTTGCCAAACCCGATCCTTTATACGGCTGTTATCGGTTCATCAGAGTTGACGCTCTTTCTGAAGGTATTCATCTCATCTAAATAATACTGTCAAAATCAGTTCAATCGATATGGATGAAGAAGAGTGTTCTGTTTTCTTTTTTTTCTTCTTCTTCGAAATTTGCTAGTAAAGTGAAGCATTTCTGCACTTTGTATGGTTGTGAATATGGTTATGATATCATTGTTATTGTGCAATTTCAGACTGCAAACCCAGTCCCACATATTCTCCATGAATCAATCAAGGGTGGCCCTCTCTTGTTCCCTCTTTCAGAAATCATTTACTATTTGATTTTCCGAAATGGAGTCTTAAGTAAAAAGACATTGGCACAATTTTAAGCATATTTTTTTCTCCCCACATCCTGCTTTTTAACAGTAGATCGATCAAGTTGGGATAAAAGCCAATATCAGAAAATCAACTGGCTTTCAGATTCGATCAATAGTACCATACGTCAAAATTGCCTCGATTATTCAACTACATAAGCTTTTTGCTGTTGAATAACTCGGGGTCTCTGGATTAAAATTTGAAAATTGCTATAAAATCGGAATTACACAGTTCTTTTAGCCGTTTGGCTTACAAATTCACACACACACACACACACACAAATGGGGGGAGAGAAATCAAGTTTTTAAAGAGAAAAAAATATATATATATATATTTAGTGCAATCAATCACAACCTGGATAGGAAACAAAGTTGTGCACCGTCATCATGGTTATGGATGGTGATAGTGTGCATTCCGAGATTTCTGCCGATTCTTTTGAATCGGATCATCAATTCCACCCACAATCATTAGGTAAGGAAACTTACATTGACGAAAAGAATCCTTATTTAGATGCTGAGCAGCCGTATAGGGTGAACAGCATTAGAAGTACTAGATCAATGAGAAAGACATTATCAAATATCTTGGAGGCAGTAAGGGATGACAATGAACAAACCAAAAAAGATGAAGCAATAAGAAAGATTTCCATCTCCAGTTACAATTTTTTCAATGATGAGAGATTTATCGATGATGATGATGATGTCAGCGATCAGATCGATCTCAATGACATTAAGTTGACGGATGAACAACAAAAAATCAAGGATGCCGGTTATTCCATGGAAGATGTGTTAGATCCACCCCCTGATGGTGGTTGGGGTTGGATCTGTGTTGGTTGTTCCTTAGCATGTGCCTTTTGTTGTTGGGGAACTAATATGTGTTTTGGAGTTTTTTTAAACTATTATTTACATTCCAATTATTTTCCTGGAGCTACCAAATACGATTATGCATTGATTGGAGGTTTAGATATGTTTCTATGTCAATTTCTTGCCCCATTCATCTTTCTTTCAATGGACTCTATTGGACTCAAACCAACTTTGTTAATAGGAGTCTTGTTCATTTTTCTTGGGAACCTTTTGGCAAGTTTTTGTAAGCAAATTTGGCAATTGTATCTCTGTCAAGGTTTCTTATCTGGTATAAGTTTTGCGTTTTTGTTCTTTGCCAGTGTTAACATCATACCATCATGGTTTTTACATAAACGTGCATTGGCCAATGGGATAATAATGAGTGGAACAGGATTAGGTGGATTAGTATTTTCGTTAAGTGTGAACGCCATGATGAAAAGAACCGGTGATCAAAAATGGTCATTGAGAATGCTAGCGATTGTTTGTCTAGTAGTATCTACTGCTGCAACTTTATTGATAAGAGAAAGAAGGCCAAGAAAGCTCGAAAGAAATTGGCGAAAATTGCTATCCAAATTAAAAGGTCTCTTAGACTATAAAGTGGTTCGTTTCAGACCTATAATCTACATCACACTTTGGTTCACATTTTCAACATTGGGCTTTGTACAAATGGTTTTCTCACTTACTGCATACGCTACATCAATTGGATTGACAGCGAGTCAAGGTTCCAGCATAACAGCAATAATGAACCTGGCTCAATTCGTTTCCAGACCATTGATGGGATTATATGCTGATAGATTTGGTCGAATCAATTTTACTTTATTCGGAACCGCATATCTAGGTATCATAGTATTTGCGTTTTGGTTGCAAGTTGACAACTATGCCAAACTTATCGGATACGCCATAATGAGTGGGTCGATGTTAGGGGTCGTCAATGTAATGAATCAACCCATAACTGCTGACTCTGTACCTCCCAGCAAATTCCCGGCACTGTTCTCATTTGTTAATATTGTGGCCTCACCCGCTGCATTGACTCTGGAAGTCATTGCATTAGCTTTAAGAAATGAAACTTCAACTACACCCTTTTTGCATACACAGATCTTTGGAGGAGTATCATTTTTTGCTGCTTTGATTGTTTTATTCCCGGTTCGTGAAATCAAAGTAAAAACTTTGGCTCTCGCAAGGAAGGAAAGTGCTGAACAAAGCTTAGGTCATGCACCAGATGTGGAATTGCAGGCGATTTTGCAACGGCGGATACTGAAATACAACTATTTGTTAAAGGATGACTATAAAACATATTGGAAGCGCATGTTTTATCCCATAAGGGCTTGAGTTTTGGATTTAAAGATTGCCTTGGGCATAAATACAACAGATGTAGACCTATTTTTTAATGTTGACGTAAAGATTTTTAATATCATGTGTACTATGCATGCCACGATAACGTCAAAAGCCAACAAATATCTTTAGCAAAATACACAGAAGAAGAAAAAATAAAAAGTGAGTTTTGGGAGCAGAGGGAAAAAGTCAAAAGAAAAAGCAAAAAAATAAATAAAAGGACATCAAATCATTTTGCAAGCTCGCTCACTGTTATACGAAAGAATTCTAGCTAGCAGCAGCAACACTACTCATCGCATCATGTCGTCTGTAGCCTCTTCATCAAGTTGGACTTCCTTTGTGAAGTCCATTGCCTCTTATAGTGGTGATTTATCCACATTAACTGCTCCTCCATTTATCCTTTCACCAGTTTCTTTGACAGAGTATTCAGAATATTGGGCTGAGCACCAAGATTTGTTCATTGCGGCCGATACAATTGGTGATGGACAACCAACAAAGAAAGAGGAAGTTTTAGTTGAAAGACTATTGGCCGTTACTAAATGGTTCATCTCCACTTTGAGATCACAATATTGTTCAAGAAACGAAAGTATGGGAAGTGAAAAAAAACCGTTGAATCCGTTTTTGGGAGAGTTATTTGTAGGTAAATGGAACGGTGATGATTCAATTGGTGAAACCGTTTTGGTAAGTGAACAAGTCTCACATCATCCACCTATTACTGCTTATACAGTTTACAACGATAAACATAAGACTTCACTTCAAGGTTATAATGGAGTTAAAGCTTTTTTTTCCGCAACTGCTTTAAACATTAAACAATATGGACATGCTTTATTAAAGTATGAGAATTTGAATGAATCTTATGTCGTCACTTTACCTCCTTTACACATCGAGGGTATCATTGTTGCCAACCCATTTGTAGAATTGGACGGTACATCTTATATCCAAAGTTCTGCTGGACCATTAGTTGTCGTTGAGTTTTCTGGAAGAGGTTATTTCAGTGGAAAGAAAAACTCATTTAAAGCTAGATTATACAAGGACAAAGCCGCTTCTGCGTCAAAGGAAAATGCTCTTTTCACTATTCATGGACAATGGTCAGGTAAATCTTATATCAATGAAGGTTCCTCTTCTTCAAAGAAAGAGAGCTTGTTTTATGACGCTTTAGCACAGGAGACTGTACCATTACAAGTCAAACCAATTGAAGAACAAAATGAATTGGAGACGAGACGTGCCTGGAAATTGGTAGCTGAAGCTGTCAAAAAGGGTGATTACGATCTGATCAATGTAGAAAAGACAAAGATTGAGGAAGCGCAAAGACAAATGAGGAGAGATGAGGAACTGGCAGGTATCGTTTGGAAGCCCAAATTCTTTACTGAGGTTGATTTGCTTGATCCAGGATGTAATATTCTGGATTTGAATCATGAGATTGATCCTTTCCTTGGATTGAGCTCTTTGGCAAATTTATCGTTGAAAAATGTCACGTCTGGTACTATTAAAGGTGATAAAGAGGAGGCCAAGTCTGATACAGGTAAACATTGGAGATTTAACAGAGAATCTTGGGATAACGAGACTGAAATTAAGGTATAGTATTTGCTAGCAGTATCATTTTTGTTTTTACATATACTGTTCAATTTTTAAACGATTTGAAATTTAAGCAATCTCTACGAAGAAGCACACACTCAGTGTTATCTGTTCAGAAACAAAAGGTAGTTTTTTACTATAAATGTACAATATCGAAAACTTCGCTTCCTTTCAAACCTTTATCGAGTGAAATGATACAACAACAAAAATTCTCACTTAACTGCAAACAAACTATTAAACCAGACTTTCAAAACTTTCCAGAAAAAAAACAGTAATGATTCTTAAGAATCTCCCACTTCAGATGACGATGAGCTAATTTCTCCAAACAGCTCATTTCTTATATTCATTATCCAAGGATCATTTAATAACTCCGCAGCGCTGAATCTTTTGTTTGGATCATGCTCAAGACATTTGTCCAAGAACTTTCTTCCTTGTTCGCTCAATTGATCGGGATTTGGAAATTGGGGCAAATGTCCAGCAGCGATATGATACATGATTGCCCATTCGTTATCGAGATTAGCCCACGGCCTTCTTCCTGTAGCCATCTCCAACACACAACATCCCAAGGACCAAATATCAACGCTACCATGCCTACCAGTCGAAGAACCCGTGATTACTTCTGGAGACATGTACATTGGTGTACCTGTCATACTATTCAATTTTTTGGATGTAACAGGGTGGTCTCTTGTGCGACTTCCAGCAGCTATCACTTTGGCAGCTCCAAAATCAACAAATTTGATGATACCCATATGATCTAAAAGAACATTTTCCGGTTTGACATCACGATGAACAATTCCTGACAGATGCAAATATGCCAATCCTTCCAACATTTGTAAAGTATATACTTGAATAACGGTCTCATCTTCGATCCTACCATGTTCCAATAAACTTGCTAATGACCCTCCTTCACAGAATTCCATAAAGATATATACCTTGTCACGATGAACTTCCACGCCATAATATTGAACAATGTTGGGATGGGATAACATTTCTAAAACGGTCATCTCATCCTTGATAGCGGGAACCACATTCTTGATCGATTTACTGTCTTGAAATCTAATCTCTTTAACAGCCATTACTCCACCAGTATCCAAGTTGATCGATGCAAAGACACTACCGAATGTACCACCACCAATAAATCTACCCTTTTGCCATCTTATGGAAACAGATGAGAAGGAAGATGCCAAAAATGTCAAGAATTGATTCTCGGTATCAGTATCATCCAAGACTCTACCAACGCTTTGATGTTGGACTTGTAAATCATACCTATGTGACTCCAACTCTTCAATATTCTTCATTATATCTTCTCTCAATGCGGCAATCACATCTTCATCTTTTTCGTACAAGTCGATATTCTTCTGTTTTTGCAAAGACCAATTCAACAATCTCTTCTTTTCCCGTTCAGTTGATCTTGCGCCCATGATATCGAAATGAGAAATTAAAAGTGACATACATCCACCAACTTTAGATTTAAGAACATAAAATTGCTCCTCTGTCAAGGTCAAAATGTTCAAGCCATTGGTCATTTCCATTGCAAACTCAAGTGCTAATACACACCATCGAAAAGTTTTCAATTCTGTGGGCACACAATCATCCACGATAAACGATACCCATTCAATACTCAATTGAATCAATCGCACTATAATTTCTGACTTCCTGTAATTTTCAAACATTCTCAAGGCATTTTTAGTTGAATCCCTGACGTAAATGAAGATATCATTCACTAATGCCTGACAATCACCAACACCTTTACATTGGTTTCTTGACAGAGGTACGCAATCAATCATATTTAACAACATTCTGTAAAAAGTTCTGTTAATTTTCAATAACTCATGATTCACCCTTGGAAGAGAACTTCTTTTCTCTAACGGAGCTCCAATGGTATCATCAACGCAGTCCAAAAATATTTCAGTAGCTCGGATAAGATTCTTTGGTGATCCGCCCTCTGTCATCAAGAGCAGCTTTCCCGGTTTGATATCAACAATGGGTATTTTATCCAAATCCATATTTACAAGCTTTCCGTCCCACACCATCGGCTTGATAGGACAGATTGCCAAGATATAACTTGGATCTTCAAGTAATTCATCTTCATCATCACCTTCATCGTTATCGTCATCTCCTTCTGATTCGGATTCCGAACGTGATTCCTTAAAGTCTTCAACACGATCATCTGGAATTTTGTAGTAAGATCCGGAAACTTGCTGATTTTGATGATAATCGGAAAACTCCTTTAAAACTTTCAAGTGCTTTTTGCTTACTCTTGATTTATCTACCCCCAATTGTGATCCATTCAACAAGCGCTTGATATCAATTGGCAGGTCTGCCAAGTTGGGACTTGCAATCAAGTAGACACCTTTCTTTTCAATGTTATCTGTAAATATTAGAATATGGCCTGTTTCTTTCAAATTTTCCAAAAATAGCTTCATAATTTTGTTGTTTTTCAAATTGAAAACAACCGCATTTTGAAAGTATTGATTGACAGAGTTAACAAATCTTATCAACTTTCTTCTGATAGTTCCAAAATTTTCCATTGCTGAGCTATACCACCTTACCAACTCTGTCTTGGTAAATGTTGGAGGACCTTGGAATTGTGTTTGAATGTAAGTGGATAACCTAGTAACTAGTCTCGATGTTATTGATGCAAAATTTTCCAGAATCAATGACCCCCCATTGTCAATATATAACCCAATGTTTTGTAAAAAAAGCCATTCTTTTTCCAAATCTTCGGGTTCTCTGAAAGTTCTGAAAGTGTTTGGTGACCTGGAACTATCTAGTAATTTTCTATTAATTAAGGTAAAGTAATACTTCACCACTTTCAATATAGATTCATCAAAAGAAGGGTCCCAATAGTTCTTCAACGTCCAGCCCTCTTCAGGATAACAGTACGCCACATAGTCAACTTTAATATCCAAGGCAAGCTTCAAATATACCTTGAAATCATCAATCATTTGATCAATTAACATCATCGTTGGATTCTTCAATTTTTGAGCATAGATCAATCTGATGTTCAATAGCTCCTTTATCAATCTGGAAGGAAAATTTGCTAGCTCTATCAATGTGTCCAAATATGATGGCAAATTCAACATTTCAAATATATGCTTAGATTCCAAGTACGATCTTTTGGCTTTGTTGACCCAAGGACCGAGCGTCAACAAAATTCTTCTTTCGAATATGTAACTGATGTCTTTCTCTTTTAAAATTCTCTCCGCAAAACTTCTGTCATCATTGAAAAACTTGTCATTCTTTCGAAGTGAGGAGTCGCTGGACTGATCAGCCGACACGTCATTTGATGAATTTCCAGAATTACTGGTTCTCAATATATCTAAGTCATCATTGCCGATCCACTGTTTCAACACATTCGTTTCATGGTTGATTGCTTCTACTATGGATTTCCATGAATTCAACGAGTTGATTCTACCCTCAAATTCATCAGTCAGGCATGCGGGTTTGTCGTTACACATTTCCTTATGTGTCCTCCATAATTCTTCCACTTTCTCGTATTTATTCAAAATATCAGTCACTTGCTTCAAAGCAACCTTTTCTTTTAATGCTCTTTGTGACTTTTCATCAACAGGCGTTGAAGCACGCTCTGACATTTCATCTTCGGCAACCGGATACTCGATTTTAAAGTGCAAAATTTCATTGATGGTTTCATCTGCCAAAGATCGAGAGTACATGATCAACTTCTTTTGTTCATCCTCAGACCTACCATAGATTTTGGACCTGATCCCAATCCAAAGATTCTCCTTGTATGCGGCATGCAAGTAGCTCTCTTTCTCGTTTTCCTGTAAAGGGACTGTAATCTTAGTCTTCTCCTGTTTGACAACTTCACCGGTCAACACTTGTCTCAACATTGATTGCCATTCTATTCTCTCAGATACGAACGGATTATCTATTGTTGTCAAATGATTATCAGGAGCAATAGTTGTCAAAATGTTAGGATTAATTAATAGGTCATTGGTGACTACAGGCCTGTTCTCAATGTTTGCTTCTTCTTCTTTGATAGTATCTTCTGAAATCAGATGATTTCTCTTGAAATCATTCTTGGAAATTCTTCCAAAGAGATTCAAAGGTTTCTTCCTATCGTCATATCCAGAGTCATCATCCGAAGTCTCATCGTCACTGCTATGTAGCTCTTCTTCTTCACCTTGGGCAGAAATACCTTTGGTATAATAATCATCAATCAATTGTATTAAATTGTTAGCCTTGTTTCTTTCTTGCATCTTTCTCAAATACATCTTCTCGTATTGTAAATGCTTATCAGATGTCTTCAAGTTATTCAGGATGGTATTGAAATGTTTCGAAGGTCTTCCGTTTCCAACGGACGGAGTCGATGGCGAATTTACTGTCTGTAAATTACCACTTTTGTTCACCGATTTAGATCTCATTCTTCTGATAGAGCCTGATGGTCCTCTAGAAACGGCAGGTTGTGTTCCATTCGCGGTTGTTGTAAGCAAAGGTTGTGATGCAAGCAGAATAGGAGATTGTTGAGAATTTCCCGAAGATGAAGATGCACTAAACTGTACTTGTGAAGTGATAGGCAGAAGAAGATTCCTTGGCGATGAACCTGTGGAAGAACTTGAAAGTGATCTGGCTGGGGAATGAGGTCTTGACTTGCTATTCAAGTTTAAACTTGATAATGCATTCGTAGTCAGCTTCTCTGAAATAACAGAGTCATCGATTACTTCATTGAGTTTGCCATGGAACCTATTGGTGAGCGATGAATCTATGTTGAGCTTGCTGGATGTTGTTGAGCTTGATGGAGACAGCAACTTAGCAAGTATTTGTTGTCTTGTGGTATTAATTGAATTATTCGAATATCTTCTTGAGCTTGAGGCTGATTTCAAAGTTCCTCTTGGACTTGCACCATTTGATGAATTCTTTTGCAGTGAGGACTCCACAGGCGTCGAAGCGGCCTCATCAGAGCCATTAGAACCACCTTCTGAGAATTTCATCGAGAAATGTTGATGTTAAACTTGACAATGGATTTCAACTACTACTCTGGATTATCTCTACCTTAAATGATTCGGCTTTTTGTGCCTTTTTTTTTTGATCAAAGAGAAAAAAAATTATTTTACACCGAGACTGTTAGTAATACCAGAAGAGATAGATACAGTAATAAACTATCACAATTGTTGAACAGAGAATCTTTGATTTATCACAAGATCACGCTGACTGTTTTTGTAAAATCGCATTGTTGCCTGAGATATCATATACTGGGAGATGACCCGGGAAATATCGAGCTGTAAGTAGTACATGTTTGGTCGTGTTGCAAAGAACTGAATATTAATCAATTTACAAAATTAGCCACATCATTAGATATTGATCAATGCTTGGAACAATTATACAGTGGGAAGCTTTTGAACGAACAGGTCATAAAGCAATTATGCTTTAAGTTCAAAGAATTGTTGGTTAAGGATAGTAATATAGTTCACTTAAAAACTCCAGTAACAGTCGTGGGAGACATACATGGTCAGTTTTATGACTTGTTGGAGATTTTCAAAATTGGTGGATTTTCCCCAGATACCAATTACTTATTCTTGGGGGACTATGTGGATAGAGGATACCACTCAATTGAGACCATAAGTTTGTTAGTTGCATTGAAATTGAAATATCCCAGCAGGATAACATTGATAAGAGGAAATCACGAATCAAGACAGATAACTTCAAATTATGGATTTTACACGGAATGTCTAAACAAGTATGGTAATTCTTCACAGGTGTGGAACTACTTCACAGATATTTTCGACTATTTGGTATTACTGTGCATAATAGATAACTCAATTTTTTGTATACATGGTGGACTCTCTCCAAACATACAAACAATCAAGTCAATATTGGTTATTGATCGATTTAAAGAAATACCACATGACGGACCCATGGCAGATCTAGTGTGGTCCGATCCCGATCTTGACCTTCTAAATTTCCAGATAAGCTCAAGAGGTGCTGGCTACCAATTTGGGGTGAACATTGTCAATAAATTCTTGTCGATAAATGGGTTCACCAAAATATTAAGAGCTCATCAATTATGCAATGAGGGATTTCAGATTTTTTGGGGAGGCAAGGTCACCACAGTGTGGTCAGCACCGAATTATTGCTACCGATGCGGCAACAAACTGTCGATAATGGAAGTCTTCAATAGTTTTGATGATGAAGATAGTTATCTATTCAATGTGTTTGATGCGTCACCAGAGAGTGATATGGAGTTTCGAAGATTAACAACAGACTTCAACGAGGTTATGAGTGATGATGAGTTTTTTGAGTTCAACAATGATAATGGTTATGAAAATGGTTTCAACAGCAATAGCTTTAATGGGAGTGAAATCAAAAAATTGAACAGGAAGGCACCTTATATAGACTATTTTTTGTGATTCTCAACTTCTTTCTTTCAGCTCCAGTGTAACATTAAAAATGAGATTGAAAATACAGAATACTCTAACTGTAATACAACTCTAGATTCATCCCGTCATGGATTTCATAATCGTCCAAAGTGATATGATTTTTATAAATTGTATAACCTTTTTTCAATACGATCTTATCGTAAGAGGTGCCAATTTGTAAGGATAAAATCTTTTTAAAATCTTCAATTGTGTCGGATGGAAGACACTTCACTTTGATCTTCTTGCCCACTCTACGAAAAGTTAGTAGTCAGACACATCAAAAACTCATAATTTCAAAGAGATAAACATACCTATCGTTGCAAGTTATTTCGATCATATTATTTGAGTTACTACTACCAAGTTCTGGGATGTTAAGTACTGGGGGAAGAAAAAAAAAAGATTCTAGATTTTACATGATCGTTTGTTGAAGAACAAAAGAAGTAACTACCTAAAGTGGAAGTGTTAAGTGATTACTCCTCTCTGAACGAAGAAATTCACATGCTAATTTACATAAAAGTTAGCAAACTGACACATATTTAAAGTCTGAATGATCCGCCGATGGAATTCGATGATGACTTGTAAAGAACCTCATAATACATCGATTTTTTTCAATTCTAGAGATTGTTAACTTTTAGATATTCAAATCTGAAACATAACATGAGTGTAAACATAAGCAAGCTCATGGAAACCACCCCCGCATTACTACGATCCTTATTGAGGGAGAAGACAA
Organism: Nakazawaea anatomiae; assembly: GCA_030556755.1. NCBI lineage: Eukaryota > Fungi > Ascomycota > Pichiomycetes > Alaninales > Pachysolenaceae > Nakazawaea > Nakazawaea anatomiae. Next base: position 49,686 of record JAKTUO010000017.1, on the reverse strand, counting down.
TACGGGGACTTGTTCATGATAAGAAAATAGTACAGTCAAGGTATTTTATTTTATTTGTGTTAACACTCATTTCATCTTCTTCAATTGGGATAGTCTATAATGTACAGAAGATATTGAAGGCTTATAAAAATAAAAACCATACCTTGTTAAAAAGGTCAAAATCATCCTTGAAGTTGGGGAACGGTGCAAGGGAGATATATGTCCCGTACAAGGGAAACAAAACTGTCAAGATTACTATTCCCTCGTTAAATCAAGATAAATACCAATCAGACCAATTGAGATTCAAAGCGATGGTGACTGAATTGCAGGATAATTCCAGTATTGTTAACTCTTCATTTATAAAGAAGATATTTTTGATTTGGAGATTGATACTCATTCCGAAAGTTTTGGACAGAAATACATGGCTACTTTTATTACAAATCTTTTTTTTGATCAGCAGAACTTACTTGTCATTATTGGTGACCAAGTTGGATGGTACCATTGTCAAAGATTTGATTGGTTTGAATGGCAGAAAATTTTTGAGGGATCTTGTCTATTGGTTTCTTTTAGCATTCCCGGCATCGTTTACGAACGCTTCTATCAAGTTTTTGACAAAAAGATTGGCTTTGAATTTCAGAACTAATATGATTAGATATATCCATGACATGTATTTGGATAAGTTGATGGTATATTACAAATTGCAATTCAAAGATATAAAAAATATTGATCAATACATCACAGAAGATGTGAAAAAGTTTACTTTCAATTTAACATCATTGTTCAGCAGCATTGGTAAGCCGTTCATGGATTTGATATTCTTCAGTATTTATTTAAGAGACAATTTGGGTACTCTGGGAATTATAGGGATTTTTGTGAATTATTTCATCACCGGTTATTTTTTAAAGACAAAATCTCCAAATTTCAGCAAGTTGATGAAACAGAGGACTCATCTTGAGGGAATCTTTTACAATTATAACTTGAATTTGATTAATAACTGCGAAGAGATTTCTTTCTATAAAGGCATTCATCTTGAAAGATTTAAGATTGTTGCAATTTTCAAAAGGTTGATGAATCAACTCAACAAAGAGTACAGAATCAAATTTCTTTATCAATTTTACGAGGATTATATCTTGAAGTATACGTGGTCAGCGTTGGGTTATTTGTTTGCTGCGATTCCAATATTCATGAATTTTGGCGGTACTGCCTCAAATGAAAATAAGAATATGAAGCAATTCATCATAAACAAAAGATTGATGTTATCATTACTGGACGCTGGTAGTCGGTTAATGTTTTCAATTAAGGATTTGTCAAAATTGTCGGGTTACACTGATAGAATATTCACATTGTTGATAAACTTGCATGAAGTACATTCAAAAGATTTTGCTTATGGATCTGCTTCTGTTGACAACATCAAGGGGGTAATTCAAACACATTATCCAGGGTTGAGATTCGAAAATGTTCCTGTGATAGTACCTCCAGAAACAGAGTTAATTTCAAATTTGAACCTTACATTGAGTGAAGGATCCAACTTGTTGATTTTGGGTAAGAATGGTGTTGGGAAGACAGCAATCATGAGATTAGTTTCGACTCTTTGGCCCGTTTATAGAGGGTTGCTATCAAGACCAGCTGATCAGGATATCATGTTTGTAAGTCAAAAACCTTATTTTCTCAATGTTGGAAATTTGAGAGATCAGATAATATACCCAATGAATTATTCTCAGATGTTGGCAGAAGGAATTACAGATGTTACCTTGATAGCTATTTTGGAAGAAGTGGGTTTGGGATATCTATTGAAGCGTTTTAATGATGATTTGAATTTCACTCCATCAGAAGAGAGTCAAGGTAATAACCCATGGTTTAACTTGTTGTCTGGTGGTGAACGTCAAAAGATGATTATTGCCAGAATTTTATTCCATAACAAGAAGTTTGTTATTTTGGATGAGTCAACAAATGCCATTTCTTATGATCTGGAAGACTATTTGTATGAATTGTTGATCAAGAAGAAGTTCACCATTATAACTTTGTCGCATAGGCCACTATTGATCAAATACCATGATTACGTTCTAGAATTAAAAGGAGAAGACAAGTACGAATTCAATTATGTGAGGAATTCATACAGCAGATCATCAAATAACAGTGAGCTTTACTTGAACTCTGTCTCTCGAGAAATTGAGAGCATTGAGAAGAAATTACGTGAAAAATCTTTGCTAATGAGAAGGCAGGAAGAGTTGGCACTTCTCCTAGAGGATCCTCCAAAAGCTGGGATCGTCAATAAACATGAGCAATCAAGTTCAGGCTATATAAGTGATAGTGAGAGTTCTACTGATGGAGATAATGACAAACAGATTGAAATGAATACGAGCAGATTTCGTGAGAAAATTGATACAGACGAAATTGGTGTTTCAATCAATGATTAAATTTTTTTATGCTTGGTGGTGTAAATTTCATTTCTGTTTACTTATAAATTTATAAAGTTTAAGAAACTGCTGGTTTGTTTTAATTTCCTGTGCCGTGTAATGCATTGTTAAATTTGTGTCTTCAAGTAATTCTTGTAAAGATATGTTGGCACTAATATTGGCATAATTAGACTCTCCGCCATTATGATAAGGGTCCCTTGTTAACTTCTTGGTAATCAAAGGAGACTTGACACCACAGGGATCTTTGTCAAAATGTCTTACGGCATTTTTCATTTCAAGCTCTTTAGTCGCCTGTATGAACTTCAGAATAGTCTCCTCATCTTTATTCACCAAAATAGGATTATTTCCCACAAACTCTACATTCAACAACTGCAAAAATTTAGCGTGAAGTTTTAGGAATCTCATTTTTTTAAATTCAAAGCCAACAATAACAATTCTCTTTGGCATTTGCTTATAGATGTTATAAAAACGGCAGATACTGAACACGAGATTTTCCATTGAGTCTCTTGCGAAATTTTCTAAGAATACTTGCTCTTTGTTTGAATCATTGATCAAACCTAATCGCAAACCAAGATAATAATATGACTGTGCCTCTGTTACTGGACCGGTATCTGTTTTAGTGGCACCACCAGAGATCACCAATACGGAGTCCTCCTGCTGTTGTTGTGCGAGTAATGAGATCGAATTGCGAAGATGGTCAATGAAAAGCAAATGATCTTGGGACTCAACTTGAAATGACAGTAGTGACCACTCATTTTGGCTTTGACCTGGTTTTGAATGAGATGTCAGCTCATAGAATTTCCAAATTGAATGACAGGGTAATATGATCAATGTATGATGTGGAGTGATATCATTTGACATTATATATGATGATGGGTTTGAGAAGCAAGAATCTGCTTCAAGTTTGATACCGGAACGAAGACTTTGTTTGGTTTCTCTATTGACTCTAAAAAAAAAATTAGTTTGGTAGGTGATTGGGATATACTTAACACACTAAGCACATTGTAAGCATAAAGTACCTGAGCCAAATTAGCTTTTTGTGGAGATGTGAAGATTTGATTGTTACACTACTTTATACACATAAACCATATTGAAGCATTTGATGTAGACTCAGGTGATATAATTTTGTAGCGCTGATTCGGATAATAGATTCTTTTACAACCCAAAAGTAAAAAATTTAAGATTGCGAGAATTGGATGATGCTGATGATTACAATTTAAAATTTAAGCAATAAACATTTGACTATGCAATTTATGAATCAAATTTCCTTATCGTAATTATGAAGTGAATAATCAAGTTGTACAAACATCGAAGATAGAGATTATTTGAAATCTTTATATGTCCATTTTTCAGTGACTTTTGGCAGATATCTTCTCCTTTTGTAAACAATCTTTCTTGCTTCAACTTTACCATTATCCTGTAACTTCATCATCTCATCGTACAACAAATTTCCCTCTGGTTTCAAGGATCTCAATGAATCTGTCAATTCGTCGGATAACTTGACTTCTAATTGACGATCGATGTTATCGTACTTGAATAACTTTGATTTTCTCTTTTTTGTTCTGGTTTCAGCTGGTTTAGAGTCGATCTCTGATATGATTTGTGGTAATTTTTCAATCTCCTTGATTCTAGTCTTAAGTTCTTTCAACTCGTCTTCCAACAATTGTCTTTCCTTGTTTCTCTTTTCCTTATTTCTTTGAGCTTTGGTTTTTCTAAGATTCTTGACAGGTGCATTGATAGACAAAGATTTTGTGTTATCACCCTCCACACCTTCCTCTTCCTCCTCTTCTTCATCTTTATCGTTCTCATCGTCAGAAGATAACTCTCCTTTGTCATCAAAGTTCTCGATCAAATGCTGCACTCTAATCTTTTCCTTCTCCAAAGCAATTTTTTTATTTTCCTTTTCCTTCTCATTTTTAAACTCATATTTGATCAAACCTTCCCAACTCTCAAGTGATGGATTATATGATTTACCTGCATGTGGTACAACCTCATCTTCCTTTAATCTTATAGGAGCCTCTTTTAAGGTCTTTGGGATTGTTGAGGGAGCTTTATAACTAATTGCACTGGCCTTCTCATAAATTTCAAGTGTTTTAGGTTTCTTTGTTTCAGTTTTTTCATCGGAACCCCATAAATCACATTCCGCTTTGGTATTTATGATCCCTTCTTTTTCATATATTGTCTTGGTCTGTGATTCACCTTGTACTTTACCGGCCAATTTCATCAATCTATGTACTTCTTTCTTCGATACACCTTCAATCTTCTTCTTATTTCTTTCAATGCTCAAAGCCGGTATTTTCGATCTCTGTTCCAAGATTTCGGTGGATTTCAATGTTTTGATCTTTCCACCATACTTTGTATTGATCTTGTCATCACCGGTGGTATCAACTGTGAATAAACTATCAACATTGTCTTTGCCTAACAATCTTTCATCTTCTCTGGTCTGCTCAAGTCCGGCCTCTACATCATCAATGTCTATATGCTTCCTCCATGCCTTCTTTCCTTTACGGGAAGTTTGCAGTTTCTGTTGGGGTCTATTCACTTCCATTGTGTTGAGTGTGTTATATATGAAGATTTTTTAATCAATCTTTTTGTGAGTATATCAACCTATCGATCTATTATCAATCTATTTATCTATTTATCTATAAAGTGAAGAAAAAATAAAAATTTTTTTTCTCACGCAAATTTTTTTTTTTAATTGAAATCTCATCGAATTCCCCAGTGCGGAAATTTCCACATGTAGAAGGCAACGATTATGGGTTTTTATGGGGTTGAGCCAGCTCTGTTTTGTGCTTTATCATCGTTTGATCACCCACCACCAAAGACTTAAAATCTCTTTAATATGAAGCGAATTGGGAAGCCTTGTTGTGTCTCAAATTATCAACAGCCATTTTCCAAAAAAAAGATGATGCTAATGACAACTTTTCCAATTGTGAAGCAAAGAGAAGAATCAACTTGACAAAGCCCCTGTACCACCAGGTAACATGGAATCTATCACGCTTATCACCTCCTTGATATATATTATACTCTCCTCCATCTGTATATTCCCACTCACACTTACATAACTTGGTAATTTGTATTTCTTTGTGATCAAGGAGCCTAATCTTTTTGTCAAATCTAGCAACATTTCCTCTCCATTATTGATCACACTTTGATGAACTTCCAAAGTCTTACGCTATGATATAGTTAGAACATTGCTGCAACCCAAGGTTTGTATCCTTCGATGAATAGTTTAAACTAACTCACGTTTTGAATGGTGTATATATATGCTCCCAACTGTTCGTGTGATCCATTTTTGCTGATGAAGCAAGTAATGGGGCACCTGTTTTTCTGATCCAATGATTTGGGATAGGTGAGCATCAATTGAAACTCTTCACCGCCTATTCTAGGCTCTATCTTTCTTGTTATAGACTCTAATGACATTTCTTGTGTTCTTGATGATATTTGACGACAAAAATCATAATTACAGAAAGAAAAATTAATTTTCCAACAATTTCCAACGATCGATCATCATTAACACAGCAGTAACAAAGTAACAACAATACAGCAACAACATTCATCATGTTCAGAAGAATAGCTTCGTCGCCAATAGCCAGAGCTCAGGTCAGGTTTACATCATCGTCTGCAACAGGGTCTTTCTCTACTCCATTAGAAGTCAAAAGAACCATACCTCAACCAACAAACATATTCCCTGACTTGTTGGAGGTCTCAGCAAAAGAGCTATACGGAGCCAAACCATTCGGGGGCACCAACCGTACTTACTTTATCAAAAGAAGCAAGTTTGGACATTTGCCTGTCTATTCCACCATCAAATCAAATGCTCGTTATACCGAGATCAGAAAAATATCAGGTAATGTGATACAGTTTAGAAATGACTTACTTCAACTGTTGCCAAAATTGCCTGCTAAAGAGGTGAAGATTGTTCAGCAGAGCAATAAAATAGTGTTGAAAGGGGATTATGCCGATAAGATTAAGGGACTCTTGGAGACAAAGTTTTGAAACTTTCCAAAGATTCATGTATATATACAATTGTTTAGATGGTTGAAAAAAGAGATGTAATACACTAGTTACTTGATTGATGAATTGTAGATCACAAAGCTTTATATCGTCATACCTACTCTTGCCTTGTGGTGTGGTCTCGTTCATCACGCAAAGTTATTAATTAAACTCTTACGAATGTCACTTTAAACTTTTTAAATGCGAAAGAAAATTTTTTAAATAAGTTTGAGATAGATCATCATCATCATCAATTGAGATTGTACGTATTTGGACAGCATTGGGAAATTATGGTATTTTGAGTTTCGTGATTGAAACAAGGAAACAATTTATTCTACAAGTAGCACATATCAGATTTCGAAATCACAACCCCAAAGGAGTCGGAGAATGGCCATCCTATTAGTGGATTCATATGATTCTTTCACTTTTAATTTGAAAAATTTAATAGAAACTTCCACAAACAGCAAAGTCTATACAATACATAACGATACTTTTCAAGTTCAAGAAGATGAGGATCTAGACAAATTCATCAATAACTTCGAAGCTATTGTGATAGGCCCAGGTCCTGGAAATCCCAAGTCATCCAAAGATGTAGGAATAATACCTTATCTATTGACAAAGACTGACATTCCCATATTGGGCATATGCTTGGGTTTCCAATGCTTATGCGATAAGTATGGTGCCAATATTGAGTATTTGCCATATCCGAAGCATGGCCAAGTTTACAAAATGAGAGTATTGAAAGACGACAATTTGTTCAAGGGGATGAATAATTTTGAGAGTGTGAGGTATCATTCCATATTCCTGACTATAAAAGCAGACAATGAATTCCTTGTTCCCTTAGCAGTGACTGAAGACGGTGTCGGACAGACAATATTGATGGCTGCGAAGCATAAAATGTTTCCTCACTATGGAGTTCAATATCACCCGGAGTCAATATGTTCTAAAAATGGCGATGTCTTGATTCAAAATTTCTGGAAGTTGGCCCAAGAATTCAACAAAGAGAGAATACAAATACAACTTCCATTCAATTTGGATCAAGATCAGCATCTTTTAAAACCTGTGCCGTTATTCCCAAATCTGCGATTCTCGATTCAAAAGAATGTCAATATAAAGGAGTTGAATCTCTCCGTCTCAAATGTCGATATATGTGATCATTTGAGTAGCAGCCAAGAGGATTTCATACTACTTAACAGCGCATCAGCTCCTGGTCAGTGGAGCATTATTGGAATACCTTTCATTGGCCATTCAGATGTGATCACTCACTCAACACAGGATGTACTGAATGTCAAATTGAGTAAATGGAAAAGCCCTACATCTGAGACGATAACAGTCACTCTGGATGTATGGTCATTTATAGCAGAGTATATGGAGAAAAGAAGTTTTGTTACGAGTGGAGTTGCGAATACATTGCCATTCATTGGTGGATTAATAGGGTTGATCTCGTATGAAGAGGGCCGATTTGTTGACTTGAGTAAATTGGATGATATCACTAAAGATGACATTCCTGACATAAAATTATGCTTTGTGGAAAGAATGATTTTACATGACCTACATAACAACAAGCACTTTGTGTGCAGCATATTGGAAGATGACCAGCTGTGGATTGATTCCATGTCATTGCAATTGTCAAGGATTCAATCCTCAATTTCACCCATCTATAACTCTGTACAGGAGATGTTGCATAACGAAGAAAGAATCGAGATCAAACCACCACTAAAAGATCAATTTATTGAAAATTTTAACAAATGTCAGGAACATTTGACAAAAGGTGACTCCTACGAATTATGCCTTACTACAATGACCACTTTAAAAGTACCAAAGAGATTATCTTCTTGGGAAATTTACAAGACTCTCACATTGAGAAATCCATCTCCATACTCGTGTTACATGCAATTTGATAATTGTCAATTGATTTCCTCGTCACCTGAAAGATTTTTGTCTTGGAATGATGAGTCTTGCCAATTACGTCCAATTAAGGGGACAGTAAAGAAATCTTCTGAAATGAACTTGATAAAGCTGACAGAGATATTAAAGACGCCAAAAGAAATGGGCGAGAATTTGATGATCGTTGACTTGATTAGACACGATCTCTACACTTTTTTAAAAGAAGTTGACGTTGCACAATTGATGAAAGTTGAAGAATACAAAACCGTTTATCAATTGGTATCTGTCATCAATGGGAAATTTGACGAAAAATGCCCATACAGAGGTTTAGATATCCTACTGAATTCATTACCACCAGGTTCAATGACTGGGGCACCTAAAAAGAGATCGGTTGAAATACTTCAAGCTGTGGAAACACAAAAGAGAAGAGGAATTTACAGTGGTGTATGTGGTTATTACTCTGTTAACAATAAAAGTGATTGGTCTGTTGTCATCAGAAGTTGCTTCCAATATAAAAATGACTTGCTTGCCGATTCCGAATATGATATATGGAGAATAGGTGCAGGTGGAGCGATAACGGTTTTGAGTGATGTTGTTGGTGAGTGGGAAGAGATGGAATTGAAGTTGCATAGTGCGCTACAAGCCTTTGGATACTAATGAATCAGCTAAAACCGTTTTTATTTTTTTAGAAAGGCGAGAGTTTCTCACTTTGCTATTTATTTAAACAAGTGTATATTTAACAGTTTTATAAAATTTGCCTTAATGGAGCCTGGGCGAAATTTGTTTGGAGCAAATCAATGGCTCCCTTTTTTGATTCTATGGTGATCCGTGGCCCAGAGTTATGTTAATTTAGCTCTATAGAGAACCGTTTATCGTTGTTAGCTTAAGATTTTAAGCGAAGCATAACTATTAAAAAATACAGATACTTGATTATATTATTGATTAAACATTTATTTTAATTCAGTAATATCATCCTCAGTTGCCTTCAATCCCATCACGTTCAAAAATAAGTTCAAGTTTCCAAGATACTTGTTGGCTGCTTCATAATCGCCCAGCAAAATACCATTCTTGGCTCTGGTTTGCACACCAAAGATCTCATCTCTTATCTCGTCTACTATAACTCTTTGCTGGCTCAACTTACCAGCCAAAGCCAAGGCAGCCAAAAATTGCCATATGTAAGAATCATCCTCATTTGATTGCTTATGCTTTTCTGGTGATGCTGAAGATAACGATGGCGGAAATACTTGCGTTAGCTTTCCCTCCAATTGTTCAAATAGTCTATCGTAAACGTTTGTCCATGTAGACGAATCATCCGCGCTCAAGTTGTTACCGAACTCTTGCTTGATCAATTCTAATCTTGAGATAGAAATTGTAATGAAGGATAAACCAATCCTTGTTGTTGATAAGAAAAACAAATTATTTTGTGTTAATAGAATAACCAACAAATTCAAAACTTCGGTGAACTTTGCTTCGGACAAGAACAAAACTAAATTCTTTAAGATGTTCACTTGGAAAAGATCTACCCGCTTGGCAATAGCAGGTGGAATAACAGAGTCTTCATAACTTTGATAGGATGACTTCAAAATAACATCAATCTTTTGCAAGTTCTTAAAAATCAATGTAATAACATTCAATTTTTGCTCGTACGACAAAAATCTAAAAAATCTTGGGAACAAGTTCATACCCTTGTCATAATTGAAAATGTAAACAAAAGAATCGTCATCACTTGAGTCTCCTTTATTGAAAATGGTATCAATTAACTCAGCATTATCAACAGCAGCATTCTCTCTCTCCATAGATTCATATCTTAAAGTGATACCGTACAATTTCTCGATCAAGTATAAATGAAATTTTCTCGAAGACTTGCTGAATTTTAACTCGGCAGGTGGGTGAGGGACATCATCTGAATTAATTTCAATATCACCTTCTTTGGCCTTGATGACCAAGGAAGTTCTTGGTTGCTTTACTGTACCATAACTGACTTTTCCCAAGGCACCTTCTCTCGTCAATATACCTTGTTTTGGACCTCTTTCCTTCGCAACAGTCACAGCTTTCGATACTTGCTGTTGCATTCTCTGCAAAGCTACATCTGCTCTCTTATGCTTACATCCAAGTCTATGACCAGACTGCTCCAAATAATTCTGAGCAATAGAACTCATACCATCAATGTGATTAGTACCTTGATTATTCAACACCTTGAAAACCTGGTAATAAAAATCTTCATTATATGGGTCTTCGGTAATGATCTGCGATAACTGAAATCTTGTCACAAAATCTTTGTCACGGGGATTCATAACACCTGAATATTTAATATTTCTGTTTATCTTCTCTTGGCGACGCAACAACCTCTCACGTTCCTCTGGTGGTAAGTCAGGATTATTTGGGTTGAAGTGGCCACGTTGCAGATTTTGAAATGAGCGCTGTTGTGATTGTTGAGGAAATCTTTGTTGTGGGTGCTGTGGATATTGTGGACGCATTTGAACATTTTGAGAGTTTTGTTGGGGTGGCGGATGTGGAGCGGATACACTTGGTTGCTCATGTGACACACCTCCAGTCTCAGAGGAGCCCAAGACTGGAAATTGCGACAAATCTAACTTTCTTGGGTCAAGTCTTTGAGCAGTCTCAGCAGTACGAATAGGGCCAGGTATTGGTTGATGCTGCTGCTGCTGTTGTGCTTCCTGGTGTTGTTGTATCTGCTGTTGTTGTGGGAGTGGTGGAAGGTTTTGAGGTGAACCCTGATATTGAGATTGCAGACCAGGAGGTGCTTGTTGCTGCTGTTGAGGGGGCATCAGCTGTTGAAATTGGGGAGGAACACCCATTGGAGGTGGTGGAAATGGAAAAGTCTGATTATTGTACATCATTGGAGGTGGATGAAATCCAGGAGGAGCTCCAGGAGGCATCATAAAATTTGGAAACGCACCTGGTGGTGGCGGGTACATCTGTGGCTGTTGTAATTGTTGCGGTCCAGAGTCACCTAACAACTGAGCTTCAATCTCCTCCAAAGACATAACTCTATCCTCAGGTCTAGTTTGAGGCTGCTGTTGTTGTTGTTGTTGTTGTTGTTGTTGTTGAGTCGAATCCGAACCCCATAAAGAGGCCATTGGTTGTAAAATTTCATCCACTGGTTGCAGAGCAGCTTTGGCATAACTCAATTTCGAAGGTTCAGGATTTTTGGGCGTTGCTTCATCGCTTACGTTGCCAAAGTCGAAATCCTTACCAAGATACACATCATCACCAAAGGTTTCTGCATTCATGGCGTCATCTTCTTCCTGTGGATGCTCTCCCAATCCTTCATATGTTTCTTCAAAATCATAAGTCTCCAACTTCTCATTCGGTGGTGGCCCAGTTGGGTCAAAGCCAAAGAAAGACATATTGGATTGATAGCTTCAATAATACGTTTTTTGAAATGGGCGCTTTCTTGTTTGTGTACTCTATCTTGAATTTATTGTCGACCGCAAAGAAAAAATTGTCGTTCGAAACACTTTTTCCTGTCCAAATGGAAGCAATTTTTGATAAATTGATAACTACCATTTTACTGACAATTTTGATTGTATTCAAATATCTAAATAAATTGGCTACGCTAATACGATTATTACTACTACAATAGTTGATGAGTTGCTAACATGTTTTCATGCCCTGACCTCAAATCTCCTTCCAGAAGCAGTTTTTCTTTCTTTGGCACCCGTTCCATCTGCCGCAACCTCGTCATCATTATCTCTCCTTGCTCTATTCAATACCTTGGTAAATCCACTAACTCTGTATCTCATTCTTTGATGTAAGTAACATTTTGCAATTTTGATGTGGTAATGGAAATAAGATCTGAATAATTGGATGTGTGTTATGGTATTCCATCTTACTTGTGGTGTCAAGTGCCTTGGGAAAAGAACAAATGTAATATAAGACAACTCTTCTCCCAGAGCAGTTACACCATCCCTCACCAAATGACGAATCTCTAAAGGTGGAACCCTATGAGAGTTAATGACTTGTGGAGCTTTTTGAACAGATCTCTTTCTTGCATCGCTAAATTCTTGTAAAAAAATTTTGGATAAAATCTTATCCGTTTCATCTTTAAAAACTGTTGAGAATATGACTGTGACTCTATCGTTAGAGGGTCTGACATAAATACTTTCTTCGTCACGGTAACTAATTGTCAAAATTTCTTCCTTATTGTTATCAGATGTGATATTATCTTCACCGTACAAGTTATTAGGGTCTGCAGGTTTGGCTTGTGCCAAAACATTGTAGCGGTCAAAAGCTTTAAGGAATGGAGCGGCAAAGGCATTTCTTTTCAACAAACTTAAACTTTCAATCAATTCAATTTTATCTTCCTCAGTAGGTAAGTTCAAGGACTCCAAATCAACGTACAATGAAAAATCCCATCCTGGCTCCGGCTGCTCCAAGATAGCCACATTGGAAGGGTACTTCGTCTTCAACAAGTCAAGCACACCATATTTGACTAAATCTGGCCAGCACTTGATGTTTATTGAAAATAATATTTTGGTTTTGGATTCCGGTGTTGATATGTGATAAGTGGTGAAGTCAAAATCAGTAATAATACGATCCAAATTAATCGGATGATAATCTGCAGCAAAAGCGCTAGTGAATGTGTCCTTTATCAAAGGATTCTCTGATTCCAATTGTAACATCGTGAGTCAATTGATGGTGGAGAAGGATATAAGTTACAAGTGTGATGGATGGATGGTTGGTTGGTTGGTTGTGGTGTTCTTTCTTATTCCTTCCACAAATTTCGGCTCTTTTCGTCATGTTTTTATTGGTACAAACTGAACGACTACATATTTAGTACGAAACTGATTTTCAAAAGATTAACTCTTCTATTATATATACAAGTACCTGGTACTACTGAACTTAGGTGGCTTTGGCTGGCTTCTTGGCTCCATATTTCGATCTCAGTGTAGTCCTGTTGGCGACGCCACTTAAATCTAATGCTCCTCTTACACAATGATATTTGATACCTGGTAAATCTTGTACTCTTCCTCCTCTAACAAATACCACACTATGTTCTTGAGCGTTATGTCCCTCTCCAGGTATATATGCACTGATGACATGCCCATTTGTCAATCTTACTCTACAGACTTTTCTTTGAGCTGAATTTGGCTTTTTTGGCTTCATGATCATAACTCTCAATATTACACCTTTTCTGATAGGACAATTTTCCAAATGTGGAGTTTTATTAGGTCTTTCGGGTCTCTTTATCCTACCGTTGCCTCTTCTGATCTGATTTAAAGTGGCATGTCTTTGTTGTTGTATATTTAAGTTCATCCTAGATGTTGATTGTATTAATGAAGTTATTGAAGTGTTTATCGTTGATAATTGAGAAGGCTGCCTAGCAAGACATTTTCCAATATGAGGTATTGTTGACTTTGTCATCAAGCCACTGAACATGAACTTCAACATTGTGAATTGGGAGTTTAATTTGTCGATAGATTTGGTCTTCTCATCAAAATCTCTATTTGACCAATTTGTTGAAATTTTTTTCTCCAAATCAACAGCCCGACTGTCAATTTTAAAATACACGGGTCATGAGCAGAGAGAGAGCTATTCGATCAAAAGGTGAGCATTGAATCAATCCATCAACTAAAAATCACACAACGATTCAATCAACCACCATTGTATATATCATGTTTAGGTCGACATCAGCATCATTATTGAGAAATTGTCTTAGACATCATCATGTCACAGTACCATTGAAGTCAATTAATACGGTCAGAATACCATTTGGCAGACTTTACTCCTCCACACCAGAGTTGACTAAGGAGATCGTCACCGAACGCATCTTGGAAATATTGGAGGATTACGATAATGTGAAGCATGTTGAAAAGATCTCTCCTAATGCTAATTTCAGCAAGGATCTTGGATTGGACTCTTTAGATCAGGTGGAGGTGTTGATGGAGGTTGAAAATGAATTCTCCATAATAATTCCAGATGATGAAGCAGATGTTTTGAAAAGTGTAGATCTGACAGTTGAGTACATTTTGCAGCAACCAGATGCTTGTTGAGATGTTATGTATTACTCATTTAGAATGTGCTCTCATGAACTAACTCTACTGATGATAGAGTTATGCCTTGCAGCACTTCATTTAATTTACCCTATTTATTTTATCTTGATTGACTTGAGGTTTCAGCCTATTGATCTATTTATTTTCGATCTATTTATTAAAACATTAACTTAATTTATTTTACTCATATTATTCACCGTTTCCTCCATTTTTATGATGATTTACCCAACTGTACATGATCTCCTTTGAAAACCTCACTCTCCAATTCCAGTAAGCATTCATCATAGATTTTTTTTTCGAATTCTTCTAATTCCAACTCAAATCCAGGCTCCTTGTCAGGCTCATCATTTTTTGAATGCAATCTTCTGACAACATTGATCTTCAGCACTTGTTTGCTGTTCCTATTAATGGAACTATTGAATAAGCAGCTTTTACTCATAAACTTCCACTCACCTAGACCGTAGATGAAACTAACCGCGTATCCGAAGTTGTTGGCTCTTGCGGTTCTACCTATCCTATGTATATATTCTTTTGATGATAAGGGTAGATCATAGTTCAATACGGATTTGATGTTCGTCAAATTTATACCACGACTGATCAAATCTGTGGCAATCAAGACATCAATGTCATTGTTTTCAAATTGTCTCAAGATTCTCTGCCTATCTTGATTTTTCAAGGAAGAATTTATCGAGTCGATTTTCAAATTAACTTTAAATCTGCTGGCAAGCAAATTCAATAATCTACTCAACCTCAACGATGCTTCATTAGACTTCGTGAAAATCAAAACATTTTTATTGAAAGTGAATTCTTGATCTTCGTCGTCCTTATTTCGATATCCCGTCAAAAACTTGAACAATATCAAAGGTTTGTGGTAGCTCAAACCAGAATTGACTCTGACATAACATTCTTTGATTCTTGGAGGCAATTGATAGAGCTCATTTACCAACTGATTTTGATCATTTATAACAATCAATCTTGGATCTTCCAATTTTAAATGGGATAACCGCTCGGCATTTGTTGTTAATGTGGCACTGAAAATCAACTTTGAACATTGTAAGCTCCACTGATCGACCAGCTTCGTCTGCTGGAGCTGTAATTTTGAAATTAACAAATCACACCAATTCTGGAAACTCTGGTTTAACAATCTATCAGCTTCATCAATGATAAGATACCTTAAATATGTCAAGTCTAAATGCAGTAAATGTTCCACCAATCTACCTGGTGTAGATATCACTATATCAGGATTTGTCAATGTGTATTTTTCCATCTCATCTTTGATACTGACATCTGATTTGAAGGTCATAATGTTTAAATTGATACCTTTACTCAATTCAAATAAAGTGGTTCTCACCTGTTGTATCAACGGTTTAGTAGGAACCAATATTATGCACCTCAATCTGGGCACCACTCTATCCATCAAAGCTTGCACTATAGGTATTGCATATGCTAGAGTTTTACCAGAACCAGTTGAAGCATTAACTAATAAATCTCCTTGAAAGCTGGGTGTCATTTTATTTCTGCTTATATCTTGCAACAATGTTTCAATAACGGAGACTTGAACACTAAAGGCGTCTTTTATTCCAAAATGTGTCTTCAAATTTTTCACTATCGAAGGACTAAGTTTTGGTTCAAGTTCGTCAAAGGGTTTCAATAAATCAGTCTGAAAATATATCGGTTTGGTCAACCAATCTAGATTGGCATTTAAAGATGACAAAGATGACAATCTTTGATCTATGGGAAGTTCTGGTTGAGGAATTGGGGCCAAGTCATTCAAGTCAGTCTCTGATCCATCTACTTCCATATCATTTTGTACAATGGAATCATTTTCGATTGCAGAAGTTTTACTCAGTTTAGCAATAGATTTTTGGAACCTTTTCAAAACTGAAGAATATTTCT
The DNA here is from genome assembly GCA_030556755.1 of Nakazawaea anatomiae. Taxonomy (NCBI): domain Eukaryota; kingdom Fungi; phylum Ascomycota; class Pichiomycetes; order Alaninales; family Pachysolenaceae; genus Nakazawaea; species Nakazawaea anatomiae. Next base: position 33,494 of record JAKTUO010000017.1, on the reverse strand, counting down.
TCTCTGTTACATCTTCGGTGCTATCAACTTCCATTTTGTCTTCAGTTTCAGTGGTTACCTTTACAACTTCATCTTCATCTCCTTCGCTTTGAATTATTGCGGATTCAGAAGAAGAATCTGGTTCATTTTCAGAAGAATCTTCGTCACTAAGGATGCTATCACTTGATTCTGAGTCACTTAAACTCAATTTCCTTTTTAGTTCATTCTGTTTAGAATCTTCCGCCACAACTGGAATCAGCTGGTCTTGACTGGCTTGTTCTGTGGGATCAAATCTTGTTGCAAACATTCAATCGAAACAAATTTTACCTTACTTGAATAGATCTATCTCATCTCTGAAATTTTTTTTTATTTCAATCTAATATCATTTTTTGGAAGTGTGTCTTGTATCAAAATTTAAAGAGCGACAAATTTTTTATTTCACCAAAAAGCAGTTGATGTGAAAAACTATAGTAAAGACTGATAGTCAAGAATCATTACTAGGACAGAATGAAGCCTACTTTATCTCTATTGAAAAGATCTGCATGGAAGGGTAAGTTATATCTTATTATGAATCTTCATGTAAAAGAAACTCGTTCTTTTACTAACTTTTAATGGCAGGCCCATATGTTGTTCCATTACCAATATCGCATGCGTTGAAAACTGGAACACCCATAAGAACAAACGCTAGATCATGTACAATTTTGCCTCAATTTGTGGGGGTGAAATTTCAAATACACAATGGGAAGGATTATGTCCAGGTGCTCATAACGGAGGATATGATTGGTTCCAAATTGGGAGAGTTTGCTCATACCCGTAAACGTTGGAGATTTGGTGGTAAACTGAGGTAGAGATAGACAAAGAGAAAAGTAAGAGGAGTGAGTGAGGCTATTGGATGCAATCTTGTACATAAAAGTAACGACTTTCAATAAATGGATATTTTATGGATCTCGTTTATGTTTGATGTAACGATACGAATTAAAGAGTTTATCAGTGAGTGCTAAATGCAATAATTTAGGTGTATACTCAGTATACTTCCTCAAAATTGCTTGATCAATTTTAGAATTGAATAGAATGAAACATAAGCAAATCAACTGGATATAATGACAAGTACTCGATTTTGAGTACTTTTCGAGTTCATATCATTCTATTCTCTCTAATGTCTTTCATCATCTTTGCTTCTCTTAACTTACCAGTTCTATCAAGCATTGGCCAATTACCCCAACCGCACAACCTTATGACAGTACACGTAGCATTGTCACTACCTCCTATGGTCTCGATAAACTTGACCACTTCCATTGCCAGCTCATGGGGGTTACCTCTCGATGATCCCTTATTATTTGCTGTGCTCATAACGATATCCACCACTTCCTGATCACTTATGTAATTTGAAACGCCGTCCGTGACTAGCACTAAGAACAGTTCATCCCCACCAAAATCTCTCACATGATCTATTGTGTGATCATCCCTGTGTAACTTTTTATAATAGTTGAGCTTTTTCGAGTCCCCTATCAAAAATTCGAAGAACTCGGGCTCCAGAGAGATTCCTTTATCTTTACCCAGTAAATCTCCAAATGATCTGGTGTTGGCATAATTGATGAATCTTTCTTCTCCGAAAGAGTCAGTCATAAAAAAATCTGAGGCGTATTTGGTCAAACGTCTCATCTCCAATGGATTTGAAGGGTGATGATCGATAGTGAGTCCATGTGCAACTCCTTCCTTGTCACATATGATGGTTCTCGTGTCTCCACAGTGTGCTATCAACAATTTTGACAATGTGTTTTCTTGGTAGAAATATTGTTCTTCTTCATGAATAGAAGTGGGTGAATCAACAATGTTCTCCACATTTTTAACATTTAAATTAGGATTTGGATCTATTGTATAAATGAAGGCCGATGTCAGTGTAGATCCAGAATGTTTTTCCTCTGTCAGATCATCAGTCAAAAATTCGTAATCAGTTTTCAAAAAACTCATGTATATCTTCAACTTCAACACATTAACACATCTCAAGTCATGCACCGAGGTAGGGTTTGTGTCTTCCGGAATTTCAAGTATTTTGTTGATCTTTTGATCTTTTCGTCTGTACCAACGCCTCCAATAGCCTCCAATGTCTTTGACATACTTCCTTAATAACTTATCAGCGGATTTCATACTGAATTGATAATTCTCAATGTTTTCAGATAAATTATCAGTTAGGTATTTGGAACATCTTGCCCCACCATGCCCATCAAAGATGTTAAAATTAAACACTTTGGTATAAAAATGATGCTTGTTCGTCACTGTATTGTTGTCATATATTATATTATCGTTCAAATCGACATTCAAAATCGCTACATTAAAATTATCCTCGTTGTACAGTCTGTTAACCCTACTGGTAAAGTAACCATAATTCGAAGGCACTTTTAGCAAATTTACCCTGTACCTGTAACTGCTGTGCTTAACGGGAACAGACAAAAACTGTGTGACGAGCCTCCGCTGTTGATAGTTTATGGAAGTCGGTAGTATGCTTTTTCTCATGTCTTAAGGTACCAGTCACGACTCAATTGCTTTTGTATATTCCAATAGACAACAACCTGCCATCCACTTTTTAACAAATTTCTAATCCATCACTACCATCCACCGCCAGCACACAAAAGCACACAAAAAAAACAAAAAAAAAAACAAAATTAATTAGGAACACAATAATACAATACAATCTTATCACTGGGTACATATTATAGGTAATTTATTCAGAATTGATATTTACTCGCTTTACAATTGCAGTCAAATATTCAATTACAGATGACATCAACTGTCCCTACAATATATGCATTCCCTGAATTCAGTGGAGTTGCAGATGCTGTAGCTGATCACGTCTTAGCAGCACAGAACATGGCTTTGTACGAAAACGTTGATAAAAAGATAAATGTCATTTCTTCATCAAAATCTATAACCAATTTGCAATCAGGTCCAAATGTTAATGGCAAGGATGACAAAAAGATCAAACAGCAAAAACTGAAAAAGGAGAGAGATTTGCTGAATAGAAGATTTAGAATTGCTATCAGTGGTGGTTCCTTGATAAGTGTTTTGAATGAAGGATTGCTTAAAAGAACTAATGAAGTTGAGTGGGGAAGATGGGACGTTTATTTTGCTGATGAAAGATTAGTTCCCTTTGATGCTCCTGAATCCAATTATGGCCTAGCAAAGAGACAATTGTTTGATCTCATTCCTGAAAATCAACCTAAACCTACAATTTTCCACATCAACGAAGAATTGATTGATGACCCACAAGAATGTGCAGACGATTATGAGAAATCATTGATCAAAGGCTTTGCTGCAAAAGACTCAGTAAAATTGCCAATGTTTGATCTTTTACTTCTAGGTTGTGCTCCAGATGGACATGTGGCCTCTTTGTTTCCTGGTCAACCAACTTTAAGAGAAAATTACGCATGGGTTGTACCTGTTGAAGATGCACCAAGTGGTCCTTCTCATAGAATAACTCTTACGATTCCAGTCATATGTCATGCTCACAGAGTAACCTTTGTCGTTGAAGGATCAACAAAACTGCCCGTTGTAAAGACGATTATGGAAAGACCCGATAAGGGATTGCCAAGTAGTATTGTAAATGAGGGTGCTGCAGGAAGAGTCAATTGGTTTGTTGATACAGCTGCCTTGAAGGATGTTGATGTTACAAAGAAGCAATACAAATTCTTGGTGAGTCATGAATAAATTATGATGCTCATTTTGCTACTTTTCGGTCATATTTTAATCTGTTTTTCATCAACCTTTTTCTTTCTATTTCATCTTTTACTTTCACTTTCATTATGATTCACATATTTATTTTCCTTTCAACGCCTTGAAGTTGCTGTTATTGTCATTATACTCAATTTTTGATTTTTATCAAACAGTCCTGTGGTCAATGCTGGAAAGAAAAGCATTACTTGTAGCAAGCAACTATTCCAATCAATATCGTGGATCCATAAACACTCACAAGAACAATTTTGTTCCTTGGTGAAGTTTGACGTGAGTAAAAGACACATCTTGATCAGATATCAAAGTGATAAAGTTGGTGAATAGCTTTTAAGACAGCCTTGCTAAAATTTTCACCACAAAGTAATCATGCCTTAGTCATACAGTTACAAAATCCCAAAATATCTCACCATCAAATAGGCGTAGCTTCATGGGGATTGAAGGAGCTCCTTATTAACGTAAATCATCAATTGGATATAACTTGATTAAATAGGCTCAAGTCAATCAGAGAGAAAAGTTGCCGTCATATATTTTACTAACTCAACCAATCCAATCAGTTCAATAAATCAATGACTACTATAAAGTAACCAAATTTTGGTCAGTGTTTCTTAAAAAATAATATTGTTCTACACCACAATTCTCAAGTGGCCCTCATCGATGAAAATTTAACTAAGCAATGTCACAACTTCAGTGATGTTAATAATTTGCCTTCCTCGTATAAGGCATCAATGACATCACGGAATAAGATTTTGGCCTTGTTTCTCTTGATCTTGAATGTAGGAGTAATGACGTCGTCTTCTATCTTTAAAGGTTCGATATCGATGTGGATATTTTGCAATTTCTCAAAACCGGCCAAATTCTTATGAATCTTGTCATTATTCAACATCTGCAAGATGATCTTTTTAACCTCTGGTGAGTTGACACGTTTCATGAATTCGTCATGAGTATGTGGGATATCATGATTATTATCCTTCAAAATAGCCTGCAAGATGGCTTTATCTATTCCAACGATTCCAACTAAATGTGTCTGTGTTGAATCCCCATGGACGTATAACTGAGAAACGATGGAATTGTTTGAAAGATACAAGTTTTCAATTTTCTCAGGCACAATGAACTCACCTTGTGATAATTTGAAAAAGTTTTTCACCCTATCAACGATATAAACGCGACCATTTGCGTCAATCTCGGCAACGTCACCGGTATGATACCAACCTTCCTCATCAAAAGCCAGTTTTGTGTTTTCCTCATCCTTGTAATAACCGGTGAAGATTTGCTCACCTCTTAATAGGATCTCTCCAATAGGTTTATCCAATTCGACGCCATTAGCATCTTCGACAAAATAATTAAGATCTGGTATGCTTTTCAACTTCAATTGTGCGCAAGCTCCAATGGCGCCACAAGATCCCGGTTTGCTTTCGTAGACATCACTTATCATACAACCACCACAGGTCTCGGTAGCACCAAAACCTTGAGAAAATCCAACACCTAAAGCCAGCTTCAAGAATTTTACAGTTCCAGGGTTAATTGGTGCCGATCCAGTGATACAATACTCCACATTGTCAAATCCAACAGCATTTCTCAATTTGCTGATGATAAGCTTGTCAGCGAGGAATGACTCTGCTCTTTCGTCATCTCTCAACTCTTGCTTGGCAATTTTCAGATTGATTATCCTAGATAACAATTTGCTGTTTTCAGTTTTGGCTTTGATTCCGCTCTCGAGTCTATTGAACAATCTTGGTACTCCGACCAAGACTACAGGCTTTAAAATCTTAAGGTTCTCAATCAAGGTTAAAGCGGAGTCATCTTTGGTTGGAAATGCTGTCACTAAGCCGGCAAGCATATATATGTTCAAACTTGTCCTTTCGAAAATATGTGCCAATGGCAAAAATGAATAAATACGATCATTACCTGGTCTTTCATTGCGTCTGAGATGGATTGCATTGAAGGCCACGACGGCAGCCATGGTTCTATGGGTCAAGACAGCACCTTTTGGAAGACCTGTGGTGCCTGAAGTAAACGATATAGTGAATATGGAGTCTGGAGTTGGTGGTGTTACTGTCTGTGGATTGGCCTTTCCCAATTCTTCCACAGTTGCAAAATCAATGACCTTAACACCCAATTTCTGAAATTTTGATACCAATACATCATCCAGTGGACCCAACGGATCCATTGATACTATACTTCTCAAAAGTGGAAGGTCAGGTATCAAGGTTAATAATTTCTCAAATTTGTCTTTGGAACAGACAACAATTGGAGACTCTGTCAATTTGAGAATATGCTTTGATGATTCAGGGCCCAAGGTGTCATATAACAGAGTCGATGTAATGCCATACGCGTGACACGCAATGTCAGTAAGCAGCCATTCCAACCTGTTCGAACTATATATTGTCAAAATGAAATCCAGAGGTTTTTGCAGCAGCAGTAAAGTGGAGAATCCACTGGAATTGACAAAATGTAAAAACCCAGAACCGATGTTCAACCTTCTTTGTGCAACGGTGGCAAAGCTTTCAAAAGTGAAAAAATTATCGTATTTACCATCACGAAACCTTCTTTCCCCAAAACAATCTTTTTCAGCAAAAAATTTGGAAACATAGTTGAATATCAGATCTAAGGTATTGAGAGCAGGATGAATCTTGTCATAGACTTTATCATTGTTTCTCACATGACATGCCTCATTTACATAGATCGAGGAATAACCTTTTTGTTTAGAATCTGGTAATCTATAGCCCTTTCTCAATGTCTTAGAATCGAATGGTAATAACTCTGTGCATATCTTTTTGATATAATCTGGATCTTCTTGGAATATTGGACTTGAAGCCAACTCATCATACGCCAGATTGTAAGTACTCATGATTGAGTCTGATCTATTGGTTTGGTATATTTGTTGACGGCGTTAGCAAGAACCAGCACAAACTTGCCAGCGTTATTGCTCTCTATTTATCGTTTTAATACGTACACCTATTCTAAAAAATATTGCAGATCCTTTTTTTAAATTTGTATTTACCGAGGACATAAACGGAAGCGTAATCTTTTTTTTTTTTGTTTGATTTTTGATTTTTTCTTTCACTTTGTGATCCCATTGGGTCCTAAACATAGGTCTGTCTGTCTGTAGATCGACACACTGAAAATACAAACAATATTTTGATTGAATGTCAACCTTGCTTATCATTTTCAACATATACAGAATTTGTAGAAAAAAAATTGATTCCATCAGCTTCAACTAAATAATGTTACTAGGGTTTTCGTTGACTATTTTTTTTTTGATTTAAATATTATTTTTATAAAGAAGAGATCAAAAGTCAACTTGCGTTAAATTTAACAGAGACAATTTTTTTTCAATTCATGAAAAAAACTGAAGAGAAGACAAGTTATGCTTCAAAAAATCCACAATTATATACATTTCTATATCACCAAATTCTCATCATCTTCCAAATCATTATACTGACTTATCATACTATCTGAAATGATCGCGTTATCTCCTTCATACAGCGTTGGTGTACGACTTTTAAATTTGTTAAAAAATGATGTGGTTGCATTACCAATTTTAGTCCAAGCAGATTCATTATTCGATTCTAAATCCGCCCATACGTTATCGGTAGATAATGAATCTAGACTGATTCTATTTGTAAATGAAACATTATCCGTATCCTGTGACTCCACATCCCTTGATCTTTGAATATGAAATGGTCTCAAGGATGAAGTGAATCTACTTCCGTTAGAGATTTTATTGCTCTCTTGCAGTATTATCTTTTGACCCAGTTGTATTAATGAGTTTCTTTTCAGTATATCGATGTTTTCAACATCATCCGAGTCATCATATTCTAACTCATCGAAATAGTCATAAAATTCAAAATCAAACCTTTTGACAAAAAACAACTTCACTCTTTCGTAAACGTTGAAAAACGATAACAATATTGGTATGAGTATCAAACGCGGTAACCAATCATTTAAAATATTACCTATTGGAATTAAGGTCAACGACTTACCCAAAAAGTGATGAAATGAATTATCGTCGTTGTTCAACAACATTGTGAAATTGTAAGATAAAGGAATCGTCAATCTTGCAGCATAAGTGATGAAAAAAGTTACTGATACAGGGTCAGAAGATTGATTTCTTGACAAATGATACATGTTAAAGACTCTGACATTGGATAACGAATTCAAGGCTGATAAGAGCATATAGGTGAGAATCACAATCAATATAGTAAAATTCTCAAATGTTTGTGCTCTAATGCTTTGATTTTTGAAAATCCAATTGATTGCTGAAAATTTGGTTGAATGTAAAATTTCAGATTCGATTATTATAATTGATAAAATTGCCAATGAAACGGCAAACACCTTGCTTAGTATGGGGATGACGTAATTGTATATGTAGTAATTAACCTTTGGTGGGAATCTAGATGATTTGAATCTGAATTTGAGCAGTTTTGTATTCTTTGAGTTGACTATATCTTCCAAATTGAGAGTACTGTCAACTAAATCATCGAACAGAGCTTTGATAGAGGTGAATCTGTAAAAATTATAATTGAAATCCTTTGTTATCTTGCTCATGAACTCGTTCGTTAATTGATCATTTGATATTGCATCTCCCCTATACCATAGTGGATCCGAGTATTCTTGTGGTACTTGATCAACCAAATTTATTATCCAATCTCTATATTCAACGTTATAATCTTTTAAATCATTTAATTTCAAAATCTTACCGCAACTTTCCTTGAGATTGTATCGTACATCTGCCATTTCTTCATTCAATTTTGGAATTTTCATATAATTCTCGTGTAATTGTTTGGAGCTGATAAAACTCTCAGTGAATTTGCTCTTTGGGATCGAGATAAGGCTATGTGACATCAACCATAACAGTAATATCAAAGCATAAATGTGTGAAATTGTTATGATCAAAGATCTTATTGCAGCAAAATTGAAACCAATAGAGCTGACAACATAAATCAATCCCAAGATACCGAACAGAAATAATATGATCTGAAACTTCAATACCTCCTTAATACTGCTTTTAAGTCTATCTCTAGTATTGAATTGTCCATTATCATACCAACTTTGTAGGAATGGCAATATCAGCCATGTAAGCAAGAATGTTGTCCAATAATTGCACTTCCATGCTATCAAAACGATGGAATCCTTGACATAAAAAGGTGAATTGGTGTCATTGGATGAAGAGATCAAATCAATCGGTAACAAGAAAACAATTGATAAAGGTAAAAAAATAGACAATATTAGAATTGAAGTGAAGTAGACAGGATAACTCGTGATCTTGACAAACACATTGATCAATGCTATTGAAGCTATCAATGTGATCACACTAAATAGTAGTAAAATCCACCACATCTTGTACTATTATCAATCATTAAATCAATTTCCTTTAGTGCTGTCCTCACTTTTCTTAATTTTATTTTTTTTGTCCTTTTTTGAGTTCTGTGTGTGTAATTTTTTTTTTTTTTAGCGCAAAATGGTTATCACAGATCATCACCAAGTTATTTATAAGTAGTATTAATTGAAACATCTTCTGTTATTGATTAACGATATCCATATAATTTTGCAATACTTCATTCATTTCTATCATATTTTTGCTCAAAAGAAAAACACCAACTGAATCTTATCCTGGATAATTCTGTTCAAATCCAAAAGCATGATCAAGATTCTCTATTTTGCTGTAAAACAGAAGGGAACATTGAAGTGAAACCCTTATCGTGCAAGTGATGAAATTGCGAGTTAAGTAAATGATCTTTTTTTATAGAAAATTGAAATGGTTATTCCAGTTTTAAATTTGATTTGGCATAAACGCTGTTGAAATTCAATTCACACCTTCCCTTTGAAAGCATAAAGTGATGCAAAACGGATTTCTCTATATAATCAGTATATTAATCGAACAAAAAAAAGCAGATAAATGAGTGATGCTCACTCATCATTAATGATCTGAGAATTTTAGACTGGACATGAATATCGTTGTCAAAGTCATGTATAATTAAATTTTATATAGAGATTTGGGCCAACAATGCCAGCTGTATGTTTTGAACTCCCTTTTTCACTTTTTCATCATTTACATAAAATTGTTTTACATAAAAGTTTAATTTTAAAAACCCCAATATCCATTAGCTTTAATTGTTGATTCGATGGGAAATCACAATTCATATATAAGTCACATATATATACACCATACAACCGAACAAAAGCTGGATTTCCAAATACTAAACCACCACCACAGTTTATGTAGTCAGTCGTTTGTTGATGAATAGGGAAACCAGCCAATAATAAGAAAAATAAAATGAAAAGAAAAAAAAGTGAATGAATGAATGAAAACACAAAGTACTTGACGAGAGTAGTAATGATGAAAGGTAAGATTATGAAAAAATGTCCAAAAAAATCATCTGATAGTTATAAAAATAAAAAATGATAAAAATCAATATTCTTTGGTTCTCTTTGCATCAATCATATCATTTTGCAATTGGAAAGTATCCGAGACTGCACCCGAGTCTCTAATGACAGCAACTCTCATTGTAGCCAACAAGTTATGTGCAGCATTAGAATGGGCATAAACACCTCCGTTAAATGCCGTTGTAGCATCTTTACCTATTGAGGTCTTGATCAATTTTTCTCCACCTGGATGTTCAGTGATGAATCCTTCAACGTTATGAACGATACCTGAAATGATACATAATCCCTTTTCAGTTTTAGCCTTTTCGAAAAATTCTTGTTTATCCCATACAGGTAATTCACTTAATGGAGTACCCCAATTTAAGCTTGTTCTCATTCTATCCAATTTCTTTTGTTGTTGTTGAACTAAACCTTGTTCAATTGCATTTTGAGAGAATGTTTTCAAATCATAAGCTAAGCCTAATTTGGAGGTCATCCAAATGATGACTTTAGTTGGATCATATTGGTACCATTTCAAAGCATTTCTATAATCGGATGGGAATTCATGATGAAAGTTATGATAACCTTCACCAAAAGTGACAAAGGCTGTAAGGAAATGATCTCTTGGAGTTCTTCTATCATCAAATGGTTGAACACCGATCCAATGAGCCAATGAATTGACACAAAAAGTGGCTTGTTGAATGACAAAAGTTTTCAAAATTCCACCATAGATAAATCCACCCATATAATCACCCCATCCTAATCCGGCAACTAAAGTTGGGAAGATAAATGAGACAAAAAACATGAGTAAAAGATAATGTCTATGTTGAACTCTAACGACCCAATCATCGATTAAATCCGATATATCGGCTCTAGCCTTATATTTTGGGTTTGGTTTTTGTAACATCCAACCCATATGAGAATACCAAAATCCTCTTCTGGCATCATATGGATCTCTTGGAGTGTCTGTGTATCTGTGATGAACTCTATGAGAATGACCCCACCATTTGATTGAACCTTCAACGGCACCAGCACCGAAGAATGCATAAAATAACCTCACTGGTAATGTACCTCTGTAAGCTCTATGTGACCACATTCTATGATAACCGGCTGTAATTGAGACACCACTCAAGGCGTATAATAAAACAGCCAATATTGCTGTTTTGGTTTGTAATGGTACAAATGGAGTAGAACAAAAACCACATAATGGAATGAATAAAACCAATATAAAATTCAACCAATTAACATGTTGATGCCAATTAGCACGAGTCCATGGTTGTTCACTTATATGTTTATTTTTAGCACTATTAGCTCTTGCTTGTCTATCTTTTTCTTTCAAGAAAGCTAAAGAATCCTTTGCTATCTGTTCAGGACTAACATCAACTAAATCCTTTGTGCCCATCAATTTACCACCGAGGCCGGCGGCAACAATACGCTTTTTCATAGATCCTGCCGCCAATTCATTGGCCAGAGTGACATCGACACTGTCAACTTCTGTGTTGTAGTGATCAGATGACAACGACGACATGATATTGTTGATCTTGTTGTTTTTGTTGTTATTTAATATGATGATCAATCTTTAGTAAAGAAATTGGGAAATTGATTTAAAGATATATAAGAAAATGTAAGAAAATTTTTGGCCACAGCGCATTAAAGGCACAACACACAACACAATAAAAAGAGAAGAGACAGAGAGAAGAAGATACAACAAATAGAAAAATCTATTGGGTTTGCTTACGTAACAATATTGTTGGGTTCTTCCCTTGTTGGGCAGTATTGATATTGGAGTGCACTACTTTATTGGTGTTTCTTTTTCTTTCAAGTAGAGAAAGAGTCGTGTCTTTGTAATCAATGACAGACAAATTGGATCATACCACATCTATCTATATTATATTATATAGATATAATCGAATGATATATACAAGACAAACAGCAACAACAAATCAAAAGAGAGAGCTCAACAAATGGTGTATGACTTGTAATATACTAATCAATGTTGGTTGCTACTATTATTATTATTATTATTACTATAGCCTTATCATTTACTTTTTGTTTCTAATAAAGACCCTTTTCTTTTTGATTGAGTGTACTATACATCCCCCAGCAACAATAGAGATAGATTTGACTTGCTACATATTATATATATAAATATAAATATAAATCATATATAACTTCCTATTAAGGTACTCTTACCCAATGGAGTAATTTCTAATTTATATTTACTCGGACGCGTTTCCTTTCACAATTTTATATATATATATATGTGTGGAGAAGGAGAAGGAGAAGGATAAATAAAGGTCGTGTAACTCCACTCCAATCAATTAACAAGAACCAAGATTTCTTGGTTTAATTATGAGTGAGTGAGTGACACATTAAAAGGGTGTGTGCAAATAAAAGAGAAGTGTAGAGAAACAACAAAATTTTGCAGAAAACTAAAACGCTCTTTCTCTCTCTCTTTTTATGATTTCATTTTATAATACTAAACAAAACCACATACATATACAATACAATACACAAATCACCAAAAGATTATATATATATATAATATTTGGATTCATCATTTTATACTATCATTACTTAATCAACCGCATCACAAATTGATACAATTCAATCGCAATTTTTTTCTTCAAATTCAACTAAGTTTTCTCTCTCGAGCACCCCATATTTTTGTTTGAACAGCCGAACTGTGCTTTTTCTTTCTTCTTCTATTTGCATTTGATTGTATATACATTTAATCAAACCGCTTTACATCATCATCGTTATATTTATCACTCATCATCATCATCATCATCATCATCAATTCATCCAGCAATGTCCAACAATTCAAATAATAAATATCAAGGCTCTCCATTCAGATCTCCAACTTCACCTTCACTCAGATCAAAGCAAACATCAATCGTGGAATTATTATCAACACCTCCACCTTTGGAACCTAACAGCGATATTGCCAGTTTACATTTAAATGATTCAACAACTTCCTTGACAAGTGGAAGACTCATGCAGCATAATGATCATAACAACAGCATTGATAATAATAATAATAGCAGCGTTAGTCCTACAAATTCAAGTTTTGTGCAAGCTACTAATAGTAATATCAATATTGCCAACACAAATTTCAGCCAAACAACGCCATCATCTTCTTCACTTTCAAGAAACCCTTCAAGGGCTAGCAGTGGTTCACATGTGGTGGCTATAGATTGGCAAGATATCCCATTGTCTGAATTGGTTGAAAAAAATAAGTTGATATTTATCAATGATGAAATTTCAGTTGAAAAGGCATTTGAAACTTTAATCAAAAATAATTTGACATCTTTACCAGTTGAAAGTTATCCAAATGATTTAAATTGTTTGACATTTGATTACACAGATTTGAATTCTCATTTATTATTGGTTTTAAACAAATTGAAAATTGATTTGAAGGATATCGATTTTCAACCAAAGGAAGAAATTCCAAATCTTATCATGAAAGCACAAAGAGGTGAACCAATTCCTGTCAAATTTGTCATTAGATTAACTTCAAAGAATCCATTCATCAAATTATCAGAGCAAGAAACATTGGCAAAAGTTGTCGAGATACTAGGAAATGGTGTACATAGAATTGCCATCACTAATAATGATCGTATCACTGGTATTCTTTCACAAAGAAGAATTATTAAATTTTTATGGGATAATGCAAGAAGATTTCATTCTTTAGATCCTCTTTTCCAACAAACAATTAGTGAATTGAATATTGGTCAATCAAATGTCATATCAATTTTTGGTGATCAACCTTTAATTGAAGCCTTAACAACGATGCATGATCTTAAGATATCTTCATTAGCCGTTGTTGATAGGAATAATAATCTATTGGGTAATATCTCTGTTACTGATGTCAAACATGTTAGTACTTCATCAAAGACAGATTTATTATATAAATCTTGTTTACATTTCATTTCCATCATTTTAAATTCAAGAGGTTTAGAAAATGGTAAGGATTCATTCCCAATTTTCCATGTGACACCAAATTCATCCTTAGGTAGAACAATTGCTAAATTAGTTGCCACTCAATCTCATAGATTATGGATAGTTAGACCTTCTGGGTCATCATCAATTTCATCAGAATCATCATCCAATTCAACAATTCTTGGTACCAATTCCAATAATAATAATCAACAACAAATTCCACAATTCTTATTAGAAAAAGATGCTGCAAGACCAGGAAAATTAATAGGTGTTATTAGTTTAACTGATATACTTTCATTACTTGCCAAGAGATTAGGAAGGCATGCCGATCCAGGCTCCGCAAGAAGACAAAGAAGACGTAGCTCTTCTTCTTCAAGCAGATCAATCATATCTACATCCAGTTTGGAGCAATTGAGAAAATCATCAACAAGTACTTCGACAAATAACCCATTTGATAGGTGATAGACATTAATACGGAAGGCGCCTTGTTGTCGGGTAGGTCAGTAAATAAAATAAAAAAAAAGAAAAAAGAAAAGAAAAGCAAGATTTTGTTGTTGTTGTTGGTGTTGGTGCCGTTTTGTGATCTATTTTTCGTGATGGTAATGATGATTATGATAGAAATTTCAAATGATTTGATGGATTAATAACGTGTTTTGCTATCACATCAATTAAGTTTTTATCTTTTCCATTTTATTTTGCATTTCTATCATTCACTTCATTCATTATCTCCCGCTGTTTCTTGTCACCCAACGCAAAAAATCTATTTTCTAAATCAACTCTTATCCGGCTGCTATTATTCCAGCTATACACTTTCGCCAATGTCAACAAAAGTTCCTTCTTCAGTTGCTGTTGCTGCAGCTGTGGCCAAGTTGTTGTATTTTTTTTATCACTCATCTTTGCTCAATTTACTGACCGACCCACCATCTTATACATAATATATACATACATAGCTGAAAGAATTTTGCTGAAATAGCAGAAATTCATACACTAAAAGACATAAGTAGATGAAATTCAATTCATCTTGAACTGATTACTTCGATGTGATCTTTACAGATTCATGACATGATTACAAGTTGAATTTAATCAAGATTTGTCTAAATCAATGTCAAAAGACAAAAAAAGATTGATATAAAAATTGAATCATCATCTCTTGTAGATTGTTATATGTTGGAATCATTTACTTTAGGTAATCTCGATTAATAGTATACATGTTCATTAGTAATTTTACATCTATTTGATCAACGGAATGGTTTTCTCATAATTAAAGATCCTTTAGCGTCTTGTTGTTGAGGCTGCCTCGCTCTCAAACCCCCCATCAGCGGCATCGCTTTTATCCTTTTAACTGGATTTTGCTCCTGAGGATGCTGTTGCTGTTGTTGAGATTCGGCATCATCCGTTTTCATTTGCACATACGACGATATAGAGCCAATCTCATCATTATCATCATCATTACTCTTCCTCTTCAACAAGTTCTCCTTGTTGTTCAAAATATGGTCATCGTCAGAGGAGGAGGATGTCCTTCTCACGGGAGAGGCAATCCTTGAAGTTGACCTAGATACAGGTCGCGATACAGACCGGATTCTCAGTGGAGATGGATTTCTGGCTCCTCCACCATGTGCATCTCGCCTAGGAGTCAACTTTCTTATAGGGGATACATTTCTCGACTTTGGTACCGAGATGGTCGAGTCTATAACTTTCTGATTGTTCTCAATCGTGTTGATCAATTGTGAAATCTTCTCTCTTTGCTGTAATGTGAAATTCTGTTTTGACTTATCCCGTACCAGATCACAAGTTTGTGATATGCTTTCAACTATGGTGATGACTTCATTCATCGATTCGTGTCTCAAATCAGACGTCTTGTCAAATTTCTCAGACATTTGTAATAGATGTGTATCCACTTGCTTATCGGATTTCAAAACTTTAACCATATCAACTATCCTTTGTCGTTCGTCTTCGAAAATGAGTTTACTGTCAGAAGTAAAATGAGATAATTCATCAACTTTGACATTCAAATCGGTGCTTTTGTCCACAATCTTGCAATTCAATTGATCAATGATAGCACGTGAATTCTTCAATTTGGTCAGATTGGTATCCAGCCAATCATATTTGGTACCAGCCAACAAATCCTTCTCAGAGTCAACGATTTGCTTACAAAGATCCCTGATCTGGGATGGGATCTTCTCTATCGATTTTTCATATTGACGATCAATTATTTTCGTGAGGCTTGATAAAAATTCTCTTTTGCTCAACTCATTTTGAGTCTTGATCAGCTCCACATGTCTCTTTAATAAATCTTCATGATTATTAAACAAATTTTGGGAAAGATATTTACTCATCATCGAGTTGTTATCATTTATAGCTTCAAGATTAGTTGTCAACAGCTCGAAACCGGGCTTCATCACATCTGTCAACAGATTGATTTCAGATTTCAAGGTTTCAAAAAAAACCGGCATTTTTGTTGTCAATGAGCTGGTAGCATTATCACATATTTGAAATGCACATTTTTGAAAATCCTCAATCATCTTTACGACACATTGTTTTATAACTTGAGCATTTTCATCAACACTGACATCAAATTTCAAATTTTTCTCAACCATTTCAACAAGCTTTTGAGATTGAAGTTGCAAGCTATCATGAATTTTAGATTTCAAAAAGGAATTCGTTTTCTTTTGAAACAAATCAAAATCATTAATTCCAGTATCAAAAAGAGTTACTAACTCTTTATATTTTTTGGTAGAATCATACAACATTCTTTCACTATTCTGTTGTTTTTGTACTTTCCCATTCAATATGTTGTTGACTTGATTCATTTCTTGTAATTTTTCTCTGGAGGATTTGACTTCACTAACCTTAACGTTCAAATTATGATCCAAAATTTTATTCTGATTTTGTTGGAACTCTAATTTACGTTTCATTTCCTCCACCTGTATTTTGTAATCTTGTAAATCTTTTTTCATTTGATCATAATTTTCCTTATCTAACATAACTCCATCTTTAGCCCAACTCGACATCAAATCTTTCCTCAACTTGGAAACTTCGTCAACTAAATCTTTAACTACAACATGCTTCAACATTAAATTACCAACCTGTGGAGTATTCATCACATTTTTAGCCTTGCTTGCGTATTCCAAAGTCTTTGCTGTCTCATCACAGTCTAAACTTGATGGCGAGATATTAGCTATCAACACTGTCTTGGTCTCTCCTCCTAGAGAGTCCTTGAGCAACCTGGTCAATTTTGAATCTCGGTATGGGGGTAAGTTATTATCCACTAATGCGTTAATAACTTTTCCCAAGGAAAGTAAACTTCTATTTATGGATCCTGCTTCTTTCGCTTGTATATCTGTGGCACCGGAACGATTTATATTTTCAGAGCCTGCCAAATCTACCAAATTCATCTTGGAGAATCGATAAAGATCACCGTTATCCTTTTTGTACAAGCTTATACTAAATATTGTATGAGATCTGCTTGAAGTCTTGTTCATATTTGTTGACGCTGTTTTCCTATCAATTAAACCTTTACGCAATAATGTCAAACCATCCATTGCATCTCGCACACAAACTTCTTCAAGATTTTTGATAAATACCGCGCTTTTATCAGGTTTCCCCGGTATTGTCTTCACCAGTTCTTCATAGATTCGTAACTCCTTCTTGGGTTTGTTATTGAGTAAATCTTTCAAAGTCTCATTATAAATTTCCACTAAAGAACATTTTATCACATAATCTTTATTTACCTTTGGATTGTTTTCTAGGCTATCAAATAATTTGAACAATACTCTCGGTATTATTCCTGCATCTGGTGAGTATGAGCCATTCACTATGCGATCGTCACCACACATGGTATGGGTTTTTCCAGTTCCTGTCTGTCCATAAGCGAAGATGGTACAATTGAAACCTTTTAAAAAATCCTCAAACAACGGTAACGCCACATCATTGAACACCAATTCTTGATTGGCACCTGGACCAAAAACATGATCCACTGTGAAGGTCTTTGCGGCAATTTTCCCCACTATGGAATTGTCATTAGTGGTATTAATGCTCACTTCCGTCGATCCTGTCTTATCTAGCACATCAACGACAACTGCACTTTTCAGTGCAATTTCTCGCTCGTTTCTACCTCGACACCTCACCACCACGTTGATGGCTTCAGATTTCAAATCAGATACATGGATCGAATTTTCTGGACTTGACATCTTTGTAAAATTGTTCAGAGCTGATCAAACGCGTCTACTGAAATTGTCTTCAAATCGTCTAAAAGTTGAGTTTCAGCAATTATAGCAGTGCCCTTTTGAAAAGCAGTTGTTACTAACTGATCCCGTCTATAGATTAAATATTGGGTTTGAGTACTTCAACTGTAAATTGTTGTATCTTTATCACTCGGTGGTAACTGATAACCCTTTGTTTACTTCTTGTATATTTTTCTTACACTTTTGTGTAAACACACACACGGTTTTTCTTACCTCACACGACTGTTATTGTTTTTTTTTTTGATTCGATTTTTTCAGATAAGAGAAGAGCACTAAGTTAATACTATTGAATCGGATTCATGAATTTCATAGAATAAGTCAAATTTCATTATGATGTCGTGGTCACGTAGTCTAGTAGCGGTATGAATAAAAAAATTAACTATTGATGAGGTTCCAATCACCGAGTCGATACAATATCAGTTCTACTTCCTTCTTATTCATGCCCATCTCGGTACAGATATAATCAAAATGCTGATTCCTTTTTAAGCTTTTCAAAACAAAATCTTCTTCTCGTTTCAATTTTTTCTGAAATTCAACGTCTTCTTTAGATTCAAATTTATCCTCACTTTCACCAATGATAGAATTATCTCTGTCAATTTTTTTATTATCGTTCATCAGCTGCTGTGATCTTATCAGAGACTGACCCCCCAATATGGTTTCACTGACGGGGAAAGAATGGACCCTATATATCAAATTGCGTAATACTCCAAAAGAGATAAATCTTCTGATATCGACAAATTTGAGTAACTCTGCTTTCTCGATGGACCAATCTTTCAACGTTTGTCCATGATGTAAGGACCTGTAAAGAGAGAATAAAGTTGCCTTGGATGGTATGATGACTTTGTCTTTCGATGACATTCTTGATTTTGGCAGCCTTTCTGAGATAATACTAGCATTATCATCTGAATGTAGTGGAGAAGATGAACTGTTGTTTTTGGATTTGGAAAATTGTAATGGGAATGCGCCATTGAACAGCAAATCATGAACAACATAGGCTTGACACTCTGTAGCTAATTGTAAGTCCTCCAAGAATAAACCAATACTAGATGTTGGAGCGTAAATGTTGGAAAATTGGAAAATGTCCAAGATAACAATACATTTGTAATGCATGAGATGTTGAATACACTGCTTCACCAAGATGTACTCCAGATCGGCTAATTTGGCAATCTTACTCACCGAATTGATCCCGTTTATAAATGGCAAAATCTTCAACATTGTTGGGTCCCAATTGAGATCAACCAAAGATTCTAGCTTGACCGTTTGAATAGGAACGTCGAATGAGTTGATGTCTGGTGGAGGGGGAAAAACTGGGAAAAGTTTAATATCGACTGAATTGGAACTATCAATGGGAATTTGACATTCAGAGTAATTATTCAAATCTTGGAAAATCTGTTGTATCAAACTCTCGATTGATGTCATTTCAATTTCGTTGGTCTTGACTCCCGGTGTAATCTTTGTTAAAGAGTTGAAATCGTCGGTTAATTTGTCAAGATCTGTAACCTCTTGAAAATAGTTAAACCTGGTGGTTGGTGTATTAGTACTTGAGTTGGTCGTTGTCCTGGTTGCAACTACATTATTGCTACCGCTGTTGTTGTTATTGTTATTGTTGTTGTTGCTAGATTCATCATTTTGAAAATATATAGAGTAATCATCGTCCTGTTCAATTTTCTTACTTAACAAATTGGATTGCTCTTCCAATGTGCGAAACATTTTACCAATCCTTCTGATGTGATCTTCATACGGTATTGTGTCACTATCATAGGGAAAAACGAAGCAGAAGTTAAAACTGAAGGAGTTTCTGGCATATTGAGAACCGTATATATTGACTGGATATCCAATTACTCTATATCCACCAGCTTTGAAAGTCATCAATCTGTTGCAGAATTGTGGTTTCGGGATGACATAGTTTTTGATGGAATCAAAGTTGAATAGTGTGGAGGAAAAACTGGATGAATTTGGTTTAAGAGGGGGCACTATAGCACCTGACGGTATTTGATGTAGCACTTTGGTGCCTTCTGTGGGATGAAAGACGGCATAAAAAATGGCCACAACGGGTACAAATCCAGCTATGTGTTTTGATGAACATTGTCAGTATAGTTCCCAGATATATATGGATATGACCCCATTTATGGGGAATTGTCTGTTTAAAATGTGTCTGGTACATACAGTCATCCATCTAATTATCAATGTCTTATGTGTTAATCAATCAATATCTCATTCTCTCTTACTCTCTTTCTTTGATTGGAATTTTAGCAAAAGTTACCCTACCTTTTTTTTGACCCTTTCCTTATGTTGTTTTGTTTTGTTTTGTTTTGGTTTTTTTTTATTTAATTTTTTTTGTTTTTTTGTTTTCTCTTTTATTTTTTGTTTACATTTAATTGTATACTACGAAACTACCATTTCAGATCAATCATATATTAATATCACACAATGTCTGGAAAAGTTCACGGAGGTAAAGGTAAATCAGGCGCCAAAGATGGTGGTATCAGATCCCAATCCTCATCTGCAAAAGCTGGTTTACAATTCCCAGTAGGAAGAATCAAGAGATTTTTGAAAAGAAATGCTCAGAATAAAGTCAGAGTTGGTGCCAAATGTATGTGTTAATATTTTTAATTATTAAACAGCGTGATTAATTCAGATACTAACAACGACTACTATATTCTTAGCTGCCATCTATTTAGCTGCTGTATTGGAATATTTGACTGCCGAAGTCTTAGAGTTGGCTGGTAATGCAGCAAAGGATTTGAAATTGAAGAGAATCACACCAAGACATTTGCAATTGGCAATCAGAGGTGATGAGGAGTTAGACAGCTTGATCAAGGCCACAATTGCTTACGGTGGTGTTTTGCCACATATCAACAAAGCCTTGTTGTTAAAAGTTGAGAAGAAGAAGAGTAAGAATTAGATAATTAAACCTAAAAAAAAAAAACAGGATATCATCACCCAAACAACCAAGACCACAACAATTGAATAATAACACAATAACCTACCCTACATCACCGATAATTAACGTTTGAAGATGGGGTTTTGATGTTTGAAGAATGTTTCTCAAACTCATCTTTGATTAACTCTTTAAATATTTTCTATCATTCTCTTCTTTCTTCTCAATTTTATTATTATTTTTATTATTAACCATTTCAACTTGGTTATATGTATAGCTAGTTTCTTTTTTATTTC
Organism: Nakazawaea anatomiae; assembly: GCA_030556755.1. Taxonomy (NCBI): domain Eukaryota; kingdom Fungi; phylum Ascomycota; class Pichiomycetes; order Alaninales; family Pachysolenaceae; genus Nakazawaea; species Nakazawaea anatomiae. The sequence goes on along the minus strand of JAKTUO010000017.1, from coordinate 12,057 downwards.
TTATTTTTAGTTGTACAATAGTGTTCATTTTTGATTATTATCAAACGTAACTTGTTTTTTAATCTCCGTCATATGTAAACCATCTACACACGAGTATCGTATTTTACCACCAATCATATTCCCAAATTTAGCTCATTCATCATTGTCATCGTTATTGCTATGATTAACATTGTTATAATCATCACTTGTATCGTCATCATTACCATTGTTGGTACGCGTTGCTCTCGCAGTTCTGTTGTTGAGGCTTCGAAACATCGCACCATACTGCTGTCTTACCAGTGTGGCGCCTCTAAAAAGGTGTTGCCTTCTTTCGGGCTTGAAGACATCACTGATATAATGACCAGCTCTTCTACTACTACCGCTATTGCTGCTGCTATCAGCAACCTCAGTCTCATCTCCTTCATTACCGTCAGCTCTGTGATGACCATCTTGTCCCTTGAAACGTGAAAATGAAGGGATCGGTAAAGGTATTAAATTTTGGGGTTGGTCTCCCTTTTTGGTAATTCTTAGATGACCTTTTGTTGTTGGGTTCAAGTATATCTCATATTCCGTGGTGGTGTTTGCTTCCAGTGAATTCCGTTGTGGTAATGGGGACAAGGGAAAAATGCACCAATCCGGTGGGAGTATAACTGAGTTGGAGGGAAGATTTATGGTTGAACCATGATGTGGGGACATGTTTGAACCAATTGGGTTTGTGGATTGCAATCCATCATCACCAGCTGTTCGAGCACCATCTCTTCTCCCAGGATTAGCACGATTAATATCAACGTCAGCGTCTTGATCAACTCCACCCAGTTGTTGCTGCTGTTGTGGGGGCTGCTGTAATCTGTTTCTTCCGATGTGATCCTGACCTTGACGAAACATTCTTGCAAATACACCAAAACCTTGAGCTGGAGGTCGTTGTTGTTGTTGTGGTTGTGGAATTGCCGCTGGTACTCCCTCTTCGGGGACAGCCCCGTTGTTATTGATGTCTACCTCTTGTGGTTGATCCATTGCTGGCTGTTGATTTTGTTGTTGTTGTTGATTTGCGGTGAACACGGGAGACCTACACATTGGACAACTTTCAGACCTTTCCATCCAACTTTTCAAACATCCAAGATGTATCACATGACCGCAATTCAACTTTTTTGGGTACAATCTTGTACTTTTTGCCACATCCACTGACATTTCATCTCTGCAAATGATGCACGTGTCATCATGATCCAAGTCCAGTTGAGTGGCATCTTGCAACCTACTATCCAACTCCTTGGCGGCTCTTCTATATCTGATCAAATCCGAAATTTGTCCAGCAAACTTTGATACTGTAAGATAAGTCTCTCTCATCACCGTGATTGGCATACGATAAGGCCCAATCAAAATGAAAAAGTTGAAAAAAATGGTGATGATCTTGACAAAAGAGATGGAAATCTCAAACACCTTCATTGAAATAGTTTTAAACTCCCAAACGTCATCATTCTCGTTATTGTTCAAATACCAAATTTCCGTTAAGTTTAAAATCAGCTTACCAAATTCTTCAAAAAGATCGAAAAATAGCAACGCAAAATCAAACCCAAATATGACATAGACATCCGGCGAGCCATGGAATGAATTCTCAACACAATTCCAAATCATTTTATAGTCCAAGAACAAAAACGAGATCAACGTCAAAGATGCTCTCGTAAATACAATCTCCCTAATGCTTTCATGAGTCTGGAAAACGTATTGAATTCTATCAATCAAAATCCAGTGAAAGATCTTCAGAAACAACAAGTTCAGAATCAAGAAACCAATCAATAAATTGTTCTCATCTCTAAAGATAGCTACAGCCATTAATAAATTCATCATAGTGAACCATGACCTTTCGTAGACATGCTCACGTTCGATTAATCTCAATTCTCCAAACATCAATGTTTGAAGCACTTTTCCTATCAATATCAAGGAGATTATCATGAAATTGCACAATAGAATTACATGAGCTCCGTGGGAAAGAGCAATCAGAACTGCGTAGAAATTGGGTTTCTCATTGATTAAAGATGAGATCGAGATTGCAGTCAATGCTGTCGATACCCCCGAATAAATCAAGAAATTTCTTCTCGCAACAGCTGAATCCATCTCTATTAATTTCAGCTCAATTGTATAAGCAACTGCTATCCTGAAGATGAGTTACACTTGAGTGTGTGTGTATATATGTGTGAGTGTGTGTGTTCTTTTATTTGGCTACCCTTTGGTGTTACTTTCATTCGTATTCTTTTTCATTTTTCTGCTCGCTGTTTTTTTTTTTTCCTTTGGGCAGTTGTGGGCTGGCTACTGCTGCGAATGGAGGGTGGGATAATCGAAGGCGTCTCAGATAGTGTTTAGAAAATGTTTAAATTAGGAAATATAAGTAGAGTGGCTAGAGCAGGAGCAGCTACAAGATCTGTTGGTTCCGTGGATTTGATTATGAGTATACTGTTGAAACTCTCTTCCTTGGCCATAAGAACTGTGGCCAAACCAATCGGTGTAAGTGTCATATGTTTTTCTTCCTCATCACTGATTTACTCTGGATATCATTTACAAAAAGCTACCAAAGGGATGATTGAAGCCACAACTGGTGGAGCTGCCGAGTTTCTTTGACAACTTGTCTACTAACACCACCGCCACAACAAGACCATGATAAAGCTGCAGGCTAAGGATCACCCAACTTTCCGGAAAGGTTGTGTCGCCTTAGCTCAAAACATGCATCAATTAGACGTCAAGCTCAAGATCAAGTTATTGGGACAAAAAAACATCAAGGTGAGGCCATTAAATGAAAACAAGGCCATTGAGAACGGTGCTAACTTTATCTCCGAGACATTTATTTTCAGTGTTGCTGGATCATTGATATTGTACGAATCCTATAGACAGCGTAGAAAGGAATTGGATAGAAGAGAAGCTGTTACTGATGATATCTCAATGTTGCAAGACGAGATTGAGTTTTTGAAGAAAAATTTGAGTCAATATGTGAAGGTTGAGGATTACAAACCTACGAAGAATTATCATCCTACGATATTGAAAGTTGGAAATGAGGAAGAAACCAAAAGCGATAAAGCTTCCAAAGATGCCTCTCAGGGTAAAAATGACATCATCAGTTTGATCTTGACAAAGTTGGATGATGATGAGATGAAGCTATTCAATGAAAGGGACAGTTTGAAAGTGTTAGATAGAAAGGTTTTCAAAGAGGACAAGAACAACGTACTATATTTGAAGCTACAGAAGTTGGATAAATAGTTAAATAGATAGATAGATGGTATATGCGGTGCTGCCACTAAATTGTATAAATTAAGCCACCCGGTTATGATATTCAGTAATTGATTTGGCACTCAAATACCATCGAGCCAATTAGGGAATTCCCAGCCAAACCATAAAGGTATAAACTTGTTATGTGACACTTGGACACCTGGCAGTAAACACTGCTTATCAAGGATACGGTATCTCAATGTAATCTTTGAAAGCCTCTCATCAGTATTAATAACAGTGCCTTGGGGTGCTTGTCTTAATTCGATCATGAGGTAATGACCATGTTGGAGTGTTCATCATAACCCAGCATTTTTAATACAATAGCTCGTCCTTTTTTTAAAGATTGTTCTTCAAATCAACTTTCTCGTAGACACTCAATGATGCTTTACATCTGAATGAAACCTAAATTGTATATATCTAAAGGAATGCTAAACTTATATTGAAATCACGAACCTTCACCTGAAGTGTAAACACCTCTGTTGGCATAAATGTTATTAAACTCGTGCCCCCAGATCATCAACATTTTATGAGTTGTTTCAGTCGCTATAACTGTCTTCTTCGAATCCAAAATCAATTCCCATTGTTTCCATCTTGAAATTCGAAAGCATCCCAACTGCATCTGATTTACGCAACCTTTCAGCTTCCGGTTTCACAACGTTGATAGGTGAATACATTGTCTGTGACAACGGGGATAGGGTTGTCGATTCAAAATCTTTTAATAGTTGTTTGTCAGTCTCTGTAGTATTGTTTATGATATTGCTACTGTCGTTGTTGGTGCTGTTGTCACTATCGATCTGGTCATTGTCATCGTCATCGTCATCGTCAGAACTCATATCGAAGTCAATTCCGGCACGTTGCTCACGCTTTACTGTTGCTCTAGCTGACAGCACTTGAGAATCTGCATGTGTCCGTTGCTGTTGCTGAGGCGTTTGAAAAGTTGCAGGAGAATAGGATGAAGGTGTCCTTGGTGATTGCAAGGCTGACCTGGATAGTGAGTTGTGGGATAGCAGTGGAGAATTTGGTTTTGTTCCTGATTGAGGTGTACTTGTTTCAGAAGCTGAGCTATTACTGAGCGAATTTAATTCCCCGTGGTTAAAAAACTCTTCAAGCAAATCGGCATTTCCTCTATAATCAATTTTATCAAACATCATCTTCAAGTCCTTAAATGTGCTAGACGGTAATTCAAAATGGTATTGTTTGATACAAATACTGAAGTAATTCAAGCTTGACAATAACAACTCTGCAATTTCTGGGTGAGGAGCCAACTTCAAATCGTATGAGTAATTGGCCTCGATCTGGTAGCACAATCCCAACATGTAGTAGAAATTTCCATCATTACTGAAGGGAGGTTGAAGGACCAACTCTTTCAACAAATCCTCGCACGTCTTGAAGTCGAATTTTAAGAGATAAAACGAGATCAAAGATTGGAAGTACATTGGAGTATAATATCTACTTCCATTCCCCCAAACAGCTGGCATTCTTTTATTTCGAGCAGCGGTGTTCACAGCATAATTATATCTTAACCAATTCAAAAATGATTCCACTCTATGTGAGTTACACTCTTCAATCAATTCTGTCAATTTGGACGCGGTCATCAGGTCCAACTCCATCAAAAATGGCGGTGGCGTGTGGTGTCTCAGGAAATCCGTCAATACTCTCACCTGATACGTGCTCAAATCGATTCCCTCCAGTTTGCACTCTTTTTCAAGACGTGCTTCTTCCAACCTTGTCAATATCTCTAAGCCAAGAGGCCAAATCATCCTGATGTCAATTTGTGGTACGTGCAACAATAGATTGAAGCAAGTGTGAGCCCTCAGCCACTGCTGTCGTAACATCGATAGGTGAAGGATGTTCAATATGACTTGGGAATGATATTGTTTGAAGGAAGCTTTTACAGTGAAAAGATCCTCTTTCTGAGCGGACAATCTTCTTCGTCCGGCAAGCTTAAATTGCGTTGGGTTCATCTCGTACCCATGTAAAATGATATCCATCTTTGACTTCTCGTAAGTCTGAAACACCTCTGACTCGTCTACATCTTCTTCTTCTTCTTCGACTTCTTCCTCCATTGAATCTTCATTTTCAGTTTCCGGTGATTCTTCTTCTTCATCATATGGTTGTTGTTGTTGTTGTTGGGGTCTCTGGTCCATCTCTTCTCGCCAACCTTCTTCTTCGGTCTTCTCAACTTGCCTCCTCTTTTTTCCAATGGTTTTCTTAGAACTTATCTCCAGAACCGGATCCCATATTTCAAACGCCGATTGAGGGAGGCGACGAAGATTGATCAAGTATATCTGCTTCTTCTCTTCTGATGTGAATGGAAATTTTTGTATGGCTTCATTCTGATTATTTGCATAAAGCCGCAGAAACCGCAGAGCTCTCTTGTTTTTCAGCCGCTGGATAGGCAGGTAATATGCATTCTCGAACATTTTATAACAATCCGACTATGTACTATATTGTAATCATCTCAAGTAGATGTTTATCTAATGATATGACATTATTCATGCAAAACAATCGGATCAGAAGTGAAAAAAAAAAAAATCATTCCAAGCTGGTGTTTTGATGTAAGCCACACGCCTTCTCGCTTCGTGGAATATGCGGCGGATCAAAATTCAATGTAAAGGGATGGTGTTCAATTATTGAACTCGTGGCTTAAGCAGTTCAGGTGAGAGATTTTAGAGATTGGGAAGTTGAGGAGATGCAACAGAATGTTTGTGAATAGTTTACTTTTAGTATCAAATTGTTTGAATTGCAAGGCCTCTTCCTGAATAATTACACATATATATAATTTAATTCGTTTACGTAGAATTCGACTCCAAATGATTGTATCTCATACTAGAGAGCGGAACATGATTGGATTAACAGGATTGCGATACAACCCTGACTACAGTGTCAATCTTATACAATAATATCACTTTTTATCCAACGCTATCAGACATACACAGAGATGCAGAGTATGCCAATAAGCTCAATTAGGTACAAGGACAGCAAATGGCATATGATTGGTATGCAGATATTAACAAGCAATATAATGCGTGGGATACCTCATAACTTTTAAAATTTGCAAAAAGGTCGTAAAGTAAGTAGTGGAAGTCGATTGGAGAATATATGAGCGAATGTATGAAACTGAGGTTTAAAATGTCTGTTAAGGAAGAACGACAGTAAACGAGTCGAGAAAAGAATTAGATTGCGTGCTTGCTGTTTGAACAAGAGTTGCAGGAACAAATGGTCAATCGATCAGTCAAAAAATTAAGAGGCAAGGATGTCAATATCAATATAACGACGGGATCTTAAAATTTGCCAAAAATATCGCATAGATAAAACAACATCGCGCCCATCGTCTTTCTTGAGATTTTTGCGCCTTTTTTGTTTTGTAATTCCCCAAAACTAAAAGCCTTCAAAAAGATAATAAGTCTTGAAGTTTTGGCGGGGTTAGAGGTTATGCTGGAACTCTTATTTAGTCAACGAAGGCATAAGAAAATCAAACAGCCAAGGCTAAAGTGATCTGTCTCTATAGTGCTTAATTTGGTGTCAGTTCCTTTTTAACAGGAAAAGGATGACATCATATCTGAGAGATGTAATGAGATATATATTGAGATATATATAAATCATTAGACTATTCCTTGCATGTGGGCGTTTTAAAATGTTCGGTCGCTTATAACAGTTTTAATTTTTAAAGGCACCACCGGTGTCGAATGGATCTTAAAGAGTAGGTGAAACACTCACACATATTATATAATTATTAATACATTTGCCAATTTTAGTAAAGTGCTAAGCCATCGAATGACGGAATAAAAAAAAAAATTTATTTCCCGGAAAGCCAATTTCATATGATCTTCAATATATTATACGACTTTGTCTCTCATTCGGGTTTTATATTTTATTCATATAAGTTTGTTATTTTTTGAAGACGAAAAGTCATTTGCTAGACTTTCAATTCGATTATTCATCTTGTAGCAATATCAACAGGCTAGTGACTCAATCTTTGAGAAACAACTGAGAGATTTCGTTACAAAGCATCTATTGTTTTTTAAGTTTTTTCTAATTTTGGAAGCTTCGGAGCACAAAGAGGAAAAAAGAGAAATAGAGAGGAGATGAGATCATCAACTTTGTTGACACTGGCAGCTCTTTCACTTCTACCGGTGCTGGTAGAATCATGGTCTCCAACTGACTCGTATGCTCCAGGTAATGTCACTTGTCCAGCTAACAACAACTCTTTTGTAAGAGCTGCCGATTCGCTTTCCGATGAGGAAAAAAATTGGGTCAAGAGTAGACATGAAATCACTGACAAGAACTTGATCAAATTCTTAGACCATGCAGAGATCAAGGATTTCAATGCTACCAAGTATATTGACTCGTTGAACAAGTCTATCACTATTGGTGTTGCCTTCTCCGGTGGTGGTTACAGGGCCATGTTGAACGGTGCTGGTCAATTAGCAGCCATGGATAACAGAACCGATGGTGCTTGGGAACACGGTTTAGGTGGGTTGATCGAGTCATCCACTTATATTACTGGTTTATCTGGTGGTAATTGGCTTATGGGAACTGTGGTTTATAACAATTGGACATCTATTCAAGACATATTAGAAGATGATGATATTTGGGACTTGGAACATTCCATGTTCAGTCCAGGTGGGTTAAATATTTTCAGGACGGCTAGTTATTGGGACGATATCACCGATGACATTGATGATAAGAGAGATGCCGGTTACAACATTACGTTGACCGATCCATGGGGCAGAGCTTTATCACATCAATTCTTTCCTCATTACCATAATGCGGGTGCTGGTTTAACAATCTCAACGTTGAGGGATGCTACCGTCTTCAAAAATCATCAAATGCCATTCCCAATCCATGTTGCCGATGGTAGAACTCCTGGTACTCAGATAGTGTCATCAAACTCTACTGTTTTTGAGATCAGTCCATACGAGTTGGGTTCATGGGATCCATCCTTATATGCCTTTACCGATGTTAAATATCTTGGAACTGAAGTCAGTGATGGTTATCCAGTAACTGATGATTGCGTTGCTGGTTTCGATAATGCTGGTTTCATTATGGGTACTTCTTCCACTTTGTTCAATCAGTTCATCTTGCAATTGAACGGCACAGGTGTATCAGGTTTGTTGTACGATATAGTTCATCATTTCTTGACAGATTTGAGTGAGGATTACGATGATATTGCAGTTTATCGTCCAAATCCATTTTTCGAAACCAAACATGCGGAGGTTGATTCCATTGTCCAAGCTGATACCTTGTACCTTGTCGATGGTGGTGAAGATTTACAAAACGTTCCATTATATCCATTGGTTCAACCAGAAAGAGAAGTTGATATCATTCTTGCATTTGATAACTCTGCTGATACTAATGAGTCATGGCCTAACGGTGCTTCATTGGTTGCCACATATGAAAGACAATTTTCAAAGCAAGGTAATAAAACCACATTCCCATACGTACCAGATGTTGAATCATTTATCAATTTGAATTTAACAGCAAGACCAACTTTTTTCGGTTGTAATGCATCTAATTTGACCAGTCTTTCCAGAAATGAAACCGATCATGAAATTCCACCATTAGTTGTTTACATGGCTAATAGACCATTCACATATTGGTCCAACACTTCTACTTTCAAGATGTCATACGACGACGATGAGAAAAGAGGTGTTATCCAAAATGGATTCGAAGTTGCCTCCAGATTGAACATGACCTTGGATGATGAATGGAGAACTTGTCTCGCATGTGCCATCATTAGAAGATCACAAGAAAGAGATGGAGTTGAACAAAGTGAACAATGTAAGAGTTGTTTCGAAGATTATTGTTGGGACGGTTCTCGTGATTCGTCAAAGGATGTTGAAGTAAATTTCACCATGACCGGTGTCACAAATGGTAAGCAAGACACATGTGGATTACTTAGTAATATTACAATGAACGGTACCGATTGTAAGAGTACCAGTGGTGCGTTCAGTTTGACCAACTCAGGGAACCAACCGATCATCATCATGGCTCTCTTGATGCTGATAAGTTTTGTCATCATCAATTGATCTTTGAATTAATTATTCTTCAGTTGCAAAAGTAGCCAAGGTTACACACATAGATAAATTAACGCATATGGGTTAAAAATACATATGATATACAAGTGCTGTATATATATTGTTTTGTATAAGTTTGTTTTCATTTCCAATAAAAGTACTTCTCTAATGGAAATTTTTCTCCATTACTTAGTTATTGTATAATAATTGAGTGGGTCGTAAGATCATCCAACAATCAACGAGTTTTATATATCCAACAGAACAGCAATTTTTACACACAGTGATCTGCGGACAGGAGAATATCAGAGATGTCATATATTAACATCGTCTTCATCTACTACAATACAAAAGATTTCTCCATTTATGTTAAGGCTTCCTTCAGTTTACTAGTCATTGGAACGCAAGTGCTCATAACCTTTCTGATTATACAATCAATGTTGTTAGGAAGGTATGACCACAAATTAATCTCAAAGTTACTAATTTGCCTCCTAGTCAACACCACAACTAATGCATTCGACGAGTGTTTGGTGTATAAGTTCTTATTTTTTAACAACCCTGGTCATAACCGTTTTTTCAAAATTGATGTCATTTAACGGCGAGATACCAATATAATTTTTTTTTTTTAAATTTCAATTTGGAACACAAAATACATATATGAAATCATTGATCTAACTTGCCCTTCTACCTGATAATAAATTCCAAGAGAATGGGTAGACACTAAAGGATACCTTCAAATTGCAATTGTTTTTTTTTTCAATAGATAGAACGAATAGGTTGTCAAGGGAGAAGAAGCATAAGAAATATACTAATGAAAAAAACAGAAAAACAAAATTGCATACATTCGTACATTCATTCCATCATTGATGTTCTATCAATATCATCACCATAGATGTTGAGAAGGGGAGGGGACTGATCACTTATCGCCATATAAGCAAATTTGAAAAGATGCACAACTAGATAATGTCAATCATATTAGTAGTAGTGATAAAGTTCTCTTAGGAAGAAAAATAATAAATCTACTACTACTACTACTACCTTTCCCTCCCCCAAAATAAAAATTCAAATTACACGGAAAACCAGTTTCCTATAAATAACATTAAACAACAACAAAAAACAACACTCTCTATCTGTCTTCATTTCGTAAATCACCATCATCATCATCGACATGAACTATTTGTATTGTAACAAATAATAATATCGATCAATTCCTAACACTAGCTGGTGACCCAACTTTTGATTTCGTCAGTGGATTAATAATCTCCAATGGTTTCTTGATCCTTGGTGTATGTAATCTGGGAGACATAGTACCTGATACCCTATTACCATTATTATTTTCCTGTACGGGAGTCCTTTTCAAATTATTGTTGTTAGTCATGCTGGCAACTTGTGCCGATGGACTGATGACTGCACTTGTTGTTGTTGTTGTAGCCGACGACGACGACATCGACAACGATGATTCTGCCGTTTGTTGCTGAGGAGAAATAGGTGAGAAGGTCATCGAGGTATAAGGGTTGAACTTCAGTGATGATACCGACGAACCGTGCATATAATGTTGCTGCTGCTGTTGATGAAGATAATGATTTGGAACAATCTCAGGACAAAATTCCAAATCATCTTCCATGTCAAATCCCTTCGAGCAAAGATACTTCAGTCTAGAACTTGACCAAGACGATGATAATGACGAAGATGATATGGCAGTATTGTTATTGGTGCTGGAAGAGTTGTTAATGCCAAATGTGGATGAAGAAGATGTCGGAGCCAGCACAGATGCCGATACCCCCACCGCAGACGACGATGACAAAGAGAATAAGTCGAGATTGTTCGAAGTCAAGATCGGAGTGGAGTAATTGGATCCAATCGGTGAAGATGAGGATCTCAACGTAGTGTGGTTGTTTAATGGACTCTGAAAAGAGTAATCTTTCGACGACAAGCCACCATTACCGACAACTGAAGTATTGTTGGTAGATGATGTGGCCAATGCATTCAGCATCAGCTGTTGTTGTTGTTGTTGTAAAAAATGTTGTTGTTGCTGTGAATTGTGATTAGAATTTATTGATGAACCACCACTGAGAAAGTCGTAGTTGCTGCTGGAATTGTTATGGTTGTTAATGTTGTTGTTATTGCTGTTGTTGTTGTTGTTGTTGTTGTTGTTGTTATAATTATTATTATTGTTGCCACTGATGGTAGACGAAGTGTAGTTGTAGTTCATCATCATGATGTTCTATAAATGGAAACCTTTGAAGGTGATTGTGAGGTGTGTATGTATATCTAAATCTATGGTCTCTATGTCAAAGTTAAGTTGTTATTACTGACTATCAATTATACAAAACAAAAACACATCATTTTTTTTTGGTTTCTTTATCTCACTCACTCTCACTCTTTACTGCTGCTGCTGCTGTGTGTCTCATTCAATTACACACAATCTGCTTCTTTAATTTCTTTTTTTTATTGGAATTAATAAAATTTCTTTTTTATGGATTATACACGTCTGTTTAAGGACGGTTTGTGTTATACACACACTACCATCACTTACCCGGAAATTAAACATCATGTGTAGTACACTAACCTTGTAATATTACACTACCCTAGTCTCTCATTATTAGCACCGTCTAATCACATCACCTGAAATCCAACTCATTAAAAGATGGTAATCTAAAACCAGCGGAATTGTTTCCTTTATGCATTTGTTGTTGTTGTTGTTGTTGTTGTTGTTGTTGTTGTTGTTGTTGTTGTTGTTGTTGTTGTTGTTGTTGTTGTTGTTGTTGTTGTTGTTGTTGTTGTTGTTGTTGTTGTTGTTGTTGTT